>OMLP01012951.1:0-13850 GCA_900302685.1 Spondyliosoma cantharus | reverse complement strand
TATCTGTCTTTTCGTTGGTTTTGTCAGCTGAACAAATCTTATGAATCACAGTTCGAGCGCATCGTGTGGAGTTGATGTGACTGACAAAACAAGCTGTGTCATGTTTGCTCAGAAAACGACTAAAACAACTATTAGGTCGGGTTCCACTCCAGCGTTGCCTCACTGGTTTTGAAGCCGTACAGCTGAGATCAGTTACAGGGTGTAGGTTGATAGTTTTGGTGCAACTTTCACTGGAAGACACGCACCATATGAAATCATATAACCCACACACAGTGTCTGTGAATAAAAAGGGAACGTCTGGTTCAGTCAGCGGGCCCGTTCTAGTTTCTATATTATATTCATGAGCTCGGGAGTCATTGCATGTGGAGGAAGTGCTGTGTCATCACCTCTTAGGACCACATTCCCTTGTCTTGCATTTTAAAATGCAGACAGGACGCTCACATGCTGCTCATGCTTCCTCTGACTGTCTGACTACAAAAGTCAACGGGTCATATAAAAAGTCACTCCAGTACTCATTAACTTAACACCTAACCCTCATCAGATCATATGATCGAAACATTATGGAAACTGTAGTACGGCTAAGTGTAATATCCAAATCACAGGAGCTGCAAGCTTTTCATAAAAGTACAATGTGTCACAACAGACCATCAGGGCACAAGATTAGCACCAACCACCTGTCAAATGTTGGTTAAATATTGAGTTATGTTAAATGACTGGCTGTTATGAGTAAATATGTTCTTGTCTGACAGATGGGCTGACATGTTCTCGGCGAAAGGTTGCAAGGATGATCCCGAACATTCATTCTCCCACCCGTTCGTCCAGGTAAGGCAACAAACTGCAGGTGACAATGTTGTGTCACACTTGAGGTATCGTCTGTAGCAAAATTATCAGATCGTGTCAAAAGAGACGCGCCAGTCCACTTTTTTGTTTTTGTTTTTACTGATACCTGAATTTTAACATCTGGCAAAACTGATAAAACTTCCATCCCTTTTTAATGTGCCTCTAAGTGCCTTTATGACTTATTCTTGGGGACACAAAACTCCTTGTAGACTTGTTTGATTACTGATTAATACATTTGTGCTGAAACAGTTTGGCTGTGGGCTTAAAATGTCATTATATATATTTATGATTTATTAAAATGATCAGACTATGGAATCTGGATTTGTACATTGAACAGTGACATCAGTCCTATATCCGACAGTAGTACGTCAGTATCGGCACCTGATAACGATATTGGATCAGATCAGATCAGCTCCACCCCCACAGCTGACTTTGTCATGTTTACCTATACATTTTCGGTCAGATAGCTACTGAATTACAACAACATTTGCAGATTTTAGCAAGGTGAAGTTTTGACTCAGCTGCTTGTGCTCAATGAACAATGAACTTTGCGTGTTGTTTGGTACTTTTAACTGACTGAAAATCTGGTTTTGCAGAAAAACGTGTTTCATAAATTTATTTTATTGTTCCATTGTCAGCACAGGTGATGGGTATCAACAGTAGGATATTCAAATATATATGTCTTGTACTTTAAAGATACATTATGTAAAATTTCTGCATTAAAATGTCTAAACACGAAAATACCTTTGTTGTATAATTTATGTAGTTTTGTACTTGCATTGTCCCAAATGTCCAACAAACCCTGAGAAATCTTCAAGTTAACTCAAAGTAACGCTGCGTTTCATCTGCCCACCTGTCACTGTAACTTCTGGGGAAACACAAGAAAGTAAGGAAGGAATCTGGCAAACAAGATTAAACATTACTTCAATACATTTTTAATTCATTACTTTGTCTGTGAATATTTCTGCCTGAGTCATGTCAGATAGATGTTGATTAGCAATGGTGGTTGTTTACCAGTGAAGAATGCAGCTCCCATGATCCCACATTACTTCACAACATACGTAATCAATGTCTTTTGTTTTCATTGTTTTGATTGAGGGGCCCCTAGCAGCAGATATATAGATCAGTATATTTACTCAAATAAATGCTGCTGACCTGTCAGGACTATCTTGAAAATGAAGCGATGTGTCTGAAGGGACATATTCTGTAAACAAATTCAACCAGTAACTGCTTTTTCAAAAATGTAATTATAATCTGTTTCCTCTGTCTGTCTGTCTGTCTGTCTGTCTGTCTGTCTGTCTGTCTGTGTGTTTCTCCTCCTCCACCTTTCAGGCAGTGGGGATGTTTCTGGGTGAGCTGAGCTGTCTCGCTGTCTTCTACATCTTACTTTGCCATGACAGACGTAGGCCAGAGCCCACAATGAACCCGGGCCCGAGCTTCAACCCTCTCCTCTTCTTCCCACCCGCCATGTGTGACATGACAGCTACTTCCATCATGTATGTTGGTAAGTGAAGAGCCTTTTTCTGCTAAAAACGGTCACAAAATTCAGGTAAGTATAAGATATTGCTTACACGCTTGTTTGAAGTGGTTTTGATTGTATTTATGAAGGACATGACTTTTTGAAAAAGTATGTTGCGGTCTATTCTGTCCTTCATAGATCAAATGTAAGCAGTCCGATTGGTGCAAACAAACAGAATAGATTATCTTCTGTTTAAAGAATCCTTTGGTCAGGAAAAGAGATAAAAAATAAATTAATTAATAAAAAAAAAAAAAAAAGATAGTGTTGTTGTTTTTTTCAGTGTTACTGCCTCTCACCTTCATTGGACAGTATCATGGATAAGAAGGCATTTTGTTCTAAAATTAACTTGTATCCATCCTTTATCACCTCAACATTTTTTTTAATTTGTTTTCAGCTCTCAACATGACCAGCGCGTCCAGCTTCCAGATGCTGCGCGGGGCCGTCATCATCTTCACCGGTCTGCTCTCTGTAGCGTTTCTGGGCCGACGCCTTGCACCCAGTCAGTGGGTCGGCATCCTCACAACCATCCTCGGCCTGGTGATTGTGGGCCTTGCCGACTTCTTCAGCGGGCACCACGATGACGAGCACAAACTCAGTGACGTCATCACGGGTGAGTGCGATTTTTGTTATCATGTGCTTTATTTTCTACTGAAGTCAATTTTGTCCATGAAAACAGCAAAGTACATGTACCACTGAGAGGCAGCTATATAATATTTTCCCCTTCATTAAAGCAGTAAATAAAACACCACTACTGTGTTCTGTCCTGCAGGAGACCTTCTGATCATCATGGCTCAGGTCATTGTTTCAGTGCAGATGGTCCTGGAGGAAAAGTTTGTCTACAAACACGATGTCCACCCTCTTCGGGCCGTTGGCACTGAAGGTACAGCAGTTGTTAACACATATAATGTGTGTATCAGGTGTTTAGTTTGCCCTCCAAAAGGAAACTTAGACCTGAAGTTCTATTGGTATTGGTGATGAACTTTTGACTTTGGATTAGTATCCACCCTCAACTCACAAACACGCAAAAGCTAATGTTAAAAGGTCAAGTAAATAATGAGGGGAGCAAAGGTCAGATGTAAAAAAACAGCAGCAGGTGGAGTAGGAGTTTGTTTGTTTGATCTATCTGTATCCATTTTCAAACAGATATGTGTAGAAATGTTTATAATATAGTATTTTTGAGAAGCATTTGAAAGTGTAATGAGAAGAAAGTAAGGAGTCATATACAGGAACTTTCTCCGTAGTGTACTGAGAATCGTCATTTAATACTATCACTTCTTCTGGAATTAAAGAGTGAATGAAACATAGCAAGGTAAATCACTCTGTGGTTAAACTGCTCACAATAAGTGTTGCAGTCATTCAGTTCTATTCTGTTTCCAGGTTTCTTTGGGTTCTTCGTCCTGTCGCTGCTTCTCATCCCAATGTATTTCATCGGTGTTGGCACGTTCAGTGACAACCCTCGCCACGTCCTCGAGGATGCGCTGGATGCCTTCTGTCAGATTGGCCACAAGCCTCTCATCCTGGTGGCTCTGCTGGGCAACACCGTCAGCATCGCCTTCTTCAACTTTGCCGGGATCAGCGTCACTAAAGAGATCAGCGCCACAACCCGCATGGTGCTGGACAGCCTGCGCACACTGGTCATCTGGGTGGTGAGCCTGTTGCTGGGTTGGGAGCAGTTTCAGGGCCTGCAGGTGCTCGGCTTCCTGGTCCTGCTGGTGGGCACGGCACTCTACAATGGACTGCACCGTCCCCTGCTGGCCAGGTTACCGTGCTGCGCCGGGATGATGAGCACAGAGGAGGAGAACGACCAGGGAGAAAGAGAGAGACTGCTGGGAGACGGCAGGGTGCAGGCCGGCGATGAGAGCTAAAACAGGCCGGGGCTGGACTGTCAGAAACACTGCACCTTTTATGTATGCTGTGCATTTTTTATTGTTTATGGTCACACCTCAGATTTTAACTGACCTCACACAGTGCTGTAAAAATTTAAAGGAATAGTTCAACGTTTTGGGAAAAGGTACAGCCACACAGACAAGAGTTGTATCTAAACAAACTGTGTGTAAAAAGAAAATAAGTTCCCAAATTGTTGAACTATTCTTTCAAAGAAAGATCAGGAGATTTTATATTACAATATGTTGTTTAACGGATTCATTCAATTTGGACATGAATGGTTCAGTCCTGTCCGTATGAAACAAAACAAAAACCATTAGAGCCAGTGTCAACATTTTCTCCTGACCTTCTTTTATTTTATTTTTAAAATGTTTTTAAAGGAACTTGAACTGACATGGTGCTAAATCACTAAAGCGCATGTTTATGGAAATGACACGAGATACACATGTGTATTTACTTTCCTTTCAAAGTTTTATGCTGGTTTTCTTAAACAGATTGTCACATATCTGTTAATGATTTTAAAATGTGCTTTAAATGGTTGTTCAGTTGAAAAGTTCTGAAGCCGTTTTACAGGAACGCGTTTGTATATTTGCTCTCTGATTCCTGTTGAGTTATTTGTACAGATGTATGAAACGTTAAGAGCAACTGCACCAAGTGAATTGCACTTGTGATTGTAAATCCTGCTTCTCCTTCTCAGTTTTGTAGTTTAGGGTGTTGGCTGTAACGTGCAGTCAGAAAAAAGGGAACTGTCGTGGATTCAATCACACTCGATAAATAATGCAATGGCCTTTTTACTCAGACCTATGATGGCCTGAAGAAAACTACAGTCTGTCGATGTGATCTGACAGAATGTAATGACGAGAGAGATTTGTTGAAAACAATACACTTTTAAAAACAACCCACAAGGTCTTAAATCATGTTTGTGTGACTCAGATGGTACAATATTGTATTTAAAACCTGATTATCTTGGATTTTTTAACTGCTGGCTGCACAAAACAAGATATTTATGACAGTGTGGCATGTCTGGTAATGCTTTCAGGATGTGAGCCTGTTTGTATGTAATCATGGAGACACTTGTTGTAGTGAGAACTACTACAGAAGCAGTTTTAAGTGCCTGGACAGGTGTTAGTTAGCGTCTCAACCGTGACATACAATACAAAACTGATTTTGTTAAGGAAAAACAAAACTGCACAGTACACCTTTAACAGGTGTGTATCTTTGAAAAAAATCAAGTCTGAGTTAAAAAACATTTATATAAAGTTTGTATATTATATGATAATAAGTTGGATTTATGTTAATGTGTTTTGCTGTGCAGTAACTCTGAGGAGCGAGTGTTTCTCGGTCCTCTTCCTGGAATGTCCTTCCCTGCCGGTTTGAGACGGCTCTAACACACCTGATGCATAACGATCAGCACGTCATTAAGCTCTGATAACAAGCTGTTCATTTGAATCAGGTGTGTTGGAGCAGAAAAACACTGTTGCAGACTCAGGCTCCAGCTGTCAGGATGTCATGTTATAGTCTTCTTTTTCCTTTACCATTATATGTCGTTTTATATAGTGAAGGATAAATCTATTGATTAGAAATCAAACAAATGCCAGCAAATAATAAGGGAGAATGTGCGCCACAGAAAGAGGTAAAACAAGTGTTGTGTGTTCGCTTTGGCTCATTTTGAAAATACAGCTAATCACTATTCAATTAATTTTTTATTTTTTTGTCTTTTTTTGGGGTGGGGGGGCTTCAATATATGATATATTTAGGCTGTATTGTGAAGAGTAAGTATTAGAAACAAATCGCACACTCTCGTAAGTTCAGAAAATGATATCAAATAAAGCCAGGGAAAGATTGCACTTATGTCACATTACCACTGATGGAATGTAACTAAGTACATTTACTCAAGTACATTTACCTGAGTACAAGTTTGAGGTACTTGTATTTAACTTAAGTATTTCCATTTTATGATAGTCTATACTTCATTTGAGAGGAAAATATCTATTTATACTTTTTACTCCATTACATTCATATAAGTGATATGTGTTATATTGTGATATGCTGTGTCATGCAACACTGCATATCACCATATAACAATAACCTAGATATAAGATGATACATATATTCTCATATCATGATAAAAATGTCATATAGATATATTGTCCTAGTATAAAATACATTTTTTTAAATGTAAATATAGGCCTATTAAATGTACATAACCTTGACGTTGACAAAACTTTTATGGGAGCCATACTGGCTCTCATAAAATGAAAAATCAGACCAAACTTACGATGAAATGACGATAAAAATCTGACTTTGAAGTTCAAACAGCACCGGCTCAGTGAAGTGAACAGCCAGTAGAGGCTGTTCAGTCCAGTGTCACCAGCCCCAACACCAGCAGCTGACACCTGCCTTCACTTCCTGAGTCGACCCAACATCCTCCCTAAAGACCCTTCTCATGCTTCACTGGGGGTCAAAGGTTAAACGCGGGAGTCCCTCGAGATCTGAACGCACGACCCCGTCCAGGAACAGGAGCAGGGTGACGGGAAATGTGTTAATTGGGCAAACTCGCACGTAGAAATTTCTTAAGATAATAGTGTTATCTTTATAATGGGTGTGTTTAATTAAAGAATTAGCTGTTTATTTGATATTTTTTGTTAGTTTGCATTATGTTTCAGCCCAAAAACCACATAAACACTGCACACACATCACAGTAATACACAGTTAAGCCACTAGATGGCAGCATTTTGTTAGGAAATGAAGCCTGTGTGTATGTGTGTGTGTGTGCGCGTGTGTGTGTGTGGCTGGTTTTAGTTATGGGCTGCTACCTCGTCAATGTGCTGAAGAAAAATACATCACATGTTGTCTGCAGTAACATTGTGGACATAAATATAAATATATATAATATATATAAGTATGCTATAGTGTAAAATACTTTAAGGAGACTTATAAAACATGTTAAGTGAGCAGCAGCACCAGTGCAAGTGAGTGATAGGCCAAAGTCTGTAACTGTTTGATAAGAATACAATATAAATATATTATGGCAACAGTTTCAATTTAAAAGATGAACCAATTTTTATAGAGTTGATGTGTTTATAGTGCAGCAGCTGGATAGTTGGATCAGCCTCACAACATATAAAATAAAATGAGATAAAATAAGCCAGAAGCAGCAGAAGAAGAAGAAGAAGACGCTCCTGGGACCGTGTGGAAAAACATTTCCAGTAGCTTTTCTCTGGACAAAATTGTCCCAATGCGATCTGTCCTGTCCTCCCCTGAGACCAACTCATCAAAAATAAGCCTGTGAAATACTGAGATAGATAGATAGATAGATAGATAGATAGATAGATAGATAGATAGAATTTGAAGGCAGAATTTTCCACATTAAACACACAATAATCATGTTGTCTTGAACATAATCTTCAGATTTGTATATAGTACCGTCAGACCTGCTGCTGTTTGGAGTTCACTCGGCTGATGAATCGTATTTTTCCACCGCTGCTGCAGTTAAACACCAGCGGGTTGATTTGCCTGAGACGTGAACTATTATTAAAGGCTGCAGGGTGAGATGATCTGCTCTGCATCAGCCTGCTGCTAACACACAGCCTCGCTGACCTCAATGAGGTCCACAGAGTACATTTACAAGTATGGTGGCGTAAAGGAAGAAGAGTATATTTCCTTCTGAAAGGCAGCACAAAGTGGCAGTACATACTCAGGTCAAGTAAAAGTACCTCATAATTGTACTTAGTTAAAATACTTTGGTTTCTGTATTGCAGACACAGAAATATAATCATGTAGCAAACATGACCCAACATGGCACAGCTCTCGCAACGCAAAACACAATTTTCAGGTTTGAATATGTGTTGATCTTTAAGTGAAATTAAATGGAGTTGTATGGGGTTATGGCAGGCTTGTTTCTCTGGGCTCTTAGTGTTACACTGACTCAATGTGGACTTAGAGAAGGTGATGATTTATAAACTCTCACTGGTAGCTTGTTTAATTTTCTGGATTGGCTGCCTGGCGGAAACTTTCTTTAAAGGGGCACTGTGTAGTTTTGGAGAAGAAATTCAAACCCACAATTTCAATATTTACTATATCAACGAGGTAATGATACAAACTCAGAAATATAAGCTGTTCTGAGAGGAAAATAAAGTCCCAAGAACACTGTTTGAAGCTAGGACGCTGGCGGGGTCCGCCACATATACACAAATAAATCGTATCTTCCTTTAAGGTCAGGGTTTTTTCATTTATTTTATTCAGTCATCAAACTAAACACTAACACTAAATAGTGTTTTGTTTATTAGGTTTGTTTAGACATAGATAAATAAGTCAATAAATATTTTTTCTCTTCTGATCAAAATTTCTTCTTCTTCTTCCCCAAAACTACATATTGCACCTTTAACTTATGAGAAGGTCCAATATTGCAGCTCAGCTGGACTCAGATCATATAAGCGAATGACTGAGGAGAATCAGTCCCGTCACAGCCGTGTGTTTCCTTTTGTGGTAGCATATTTTTCACCCTACAGAGCCGGGGTTTAAAACATTAAGTGGTCATTAGCTGGACATTGGAGTGGCAGACTAATCATACTCACCCCCGCCTGCCCTCGGCCGTAAACACCCTGAAGGAGCTGCTTTAATGGAAGCTTTTTAAATATGATGGTGACTCAGGGCCTTTGAGCAAAGCCATCTGTTTACATTAAAACAGATTAAAGTCGCCTCTTGTGTAACAGGTTTTTCGAGACTCCTCTACGGCTCCACTGTGCAGAATGTACACACGGTTAAATCACATACTGTAAGCTAAATACTGCAGCAGGAGAGACTAATGGAAACACAAAAGGTCATAATAACAAACCATTAGGCCTGCTGCTGCTGCTGCTGCTGCTGTTGCTGCTGCTACGAGGAGCAGAAGTCATTTTATGTAAGATATGTTTTAATGATCCTGTGTTAATAAAGTGAAAGATCTGATACAAGTGATGATGTTTAATTGACAACTTTGTGCTAATAACGGAGCGGTTTGCAATCAAAATTTGTTTTGTTTTTGCATTGACGACCTGGTTCCAGGGAAAGAAATTAACCACCTGCCACTTACTAAATTCTCCACTCAATAGTAAATCTTTATTATTTGTCTGAAATATGTGCTATTTGTCAGTATATCTGTCTGGTGACTGGTAATTTATCACCCTGCCTGGTTCAAAATGTTTTTATTTTGAAAAACGTAAAAACTGTGACAGAAAGCTACAAAATTGAGTGTGCTTGACTTGAGAACCAACACAGATACGTTAAGGTCAGTGTTTTTCTGAGTTTTGCATGTGTCTATAAAATAAATTCATTCAAAAATGTCTTGAAAGTAACTAGAAACTAATGTTATCATGTAAATATAGTGGAGATATAAAGTAGAAATACTCCAGTAAACTTTAAAAATGTACCAAAGACAAGTAGTTTCTGCAGATTGAGTACTTTTCCTTTTGCTTAAAGGACATTTTGCTGATAATACTCCTGTACTTAAGTGTGAATGTGCTATAATCACCAAGTAGTTTCACAAATTTTAATTCGAATTAAATGATTAAATAAATAAATCAGCAGAAGGGAGAACATTCTGTCACTGGGGGGAGCTGCTTGTACATTTATTTTCTTCATGTTTTATGTTACTAATCAGTAATCTTTTGAACAAACTTACTAATTTAATGTGTAGACTTGTTTTCAGTATATGGAGGCTACTTTACCTGTGTACTACTATTATATGGTACTTTTACTCCATTTCAGATGAAAATATTGTATTTTCCAGTTCAATTTCACAGCTTTACTTTTTTAAGATTTTACTTCTTTGGCACAACTATTTATAACTACAATATATTTATGTAATTCACATGTAGAAAAAGCCAATTACTTGGGAAAACACCCAGTACAAATGTGACGTTATTTCATTTCCACATGATGAAATTTAAGTTAAAATGTGAAAATATTCAGTTCAGATGCGAAACGGATACATTTACTGAAATGTATAGAATTTTTTAAATCCGCTCTCATTTTTTTAAAAAAGGGATCAGTAATGTTTAATATTATATCTCTTGTCTTGTAAACAAAACTTCATTTGAACTTAAAAGTTAAATACGAAGCATTGTTATAGTTTAATTAAAGAGTTTGTGTACAGAAGTAAAATGCTGCTTACAGCTTAATGTGACAATAATATTGATTAGATACTAAACATACACCGTCATGAAGGCCACCTCCTGCATAATAAGTACATACAGTACACTTTGCTGATAATGCCCCTGTACTTTTCTTCAGTTTTGAATGCCGAGTTGTCCACAATAAAAAACAAAGATCTTTGTGATTTGATTTGAATGTTACTGTTAACAGCATGAAGTCAGTCATGTTTCCTCAGAGCTACACTACAACAGATGACGGGGTCGCGCAGACACTGTCAGACTCTAACCTTTAACCTCCGCCATGCAAACTAACAGCCATTAGATTTCCACCTCGGATGCAGTTCAGCATTTGAAAAATATTGTCTGTGTTGAGGATCACATAAACGAGACAGTCTTGTTTTGAATTGACTTGAGACAACATCCCTCAGTTCTTTTTTTTTTTTTCCCTCTCCTCTCTATGGAAATGGTGGCAGAGTGCCATACAGAAGGCTGTGTACAATGGCCCAGGTCCCATTAAATCTGCGAAAGTTCCTTCCCGAGGCAAACATTGCCAGAAATAGTAATCTTGGCTTGGAGCTCGAGTCTTCCAGAGGGGGAGCAATAATTCTCAGAGTAATAATGGAAATCATTTAATTCTGTCCCGCAGCCTCTGATCCAGCAGCAGAGCTACAGTCCGAGGTGCTCGTTCACTTTTCCTCCTCCTGATAAGACTTCCTGAAAAACACACAGCGAGCAATCAGGCCACAACAATAGGCTGCGTCAGAGGCTTTAGGCTTCAGGTGGTCAACAGTGCACGGCAGCAACGGCTATGTTTTCATCCACACTGAGCATGTGACTCACAAACACTGTTTGTTTGAGCTGCGGAGTGTGAAGAAGAGCTGCTGCCTCCCCGGAGATGATTAGACAAGAAATCAGTCAGACGTGTTTCAGTCAGTCAGTCATTTTTTATCATGTTTTAACAGTGAGGGAGCTGTTTGATATGAATGAATCACATCTCTTCCACAACACAAAGGTCGCACTTGTGTTGGTCTTCAATAAACAGTGGATTTGATGTACATCATTATGAGCCAAATGCACTTAGAAATATCAAAATGAAATGTATTTGTTCCACAGAAAAATGACTGATATACTGCTGCATATGACATTAACAGATCATTAATATTGATTCATTGGTGCATGAGCAGCATTTTACTGTTGTAGCATATTGAGGAGGAGCTACTCTATACAGTTACTGTGGGTAGTGTAGTGCAATTGTCCCAACATAGGTGTGAGGCCCTTCCAGGAGGTCACATGGGTCAGATTACATTGAGGTGTAGATCAGCTCCTTCATAATTACACAAGGACTTTTGTAGTTTTGTCAAAAGTATCCAGAAGTCATACTTGAGTAAAAGTAAAAAGTTCAAATAAAAGTGCATGTAAAAGTACATTATGCATTACTACATGTATCTACACTATACTGTATACCATGGGTCAGCTGATTATAAGATGTGCCATTTTGAGGTATTTGTACTTTACTTCCATTTTCTGATACTTTACGCTTCCACTCCTCCACATTTTGGAGGCAAATATTGTAGTTTTTACAACTTCACATTTATTTGATAACTTTTGTCACTTGTTTCTTTGCAGATTACATAATGCATCAGAGCAAAAGTCTACCAGGCCCAAAATCAGTGGACGATAGCATATACAGTAAATACATTTAATTACATGTATAATTTACTTTTACTAGTACTTTTGAAACTCAAGTACATCTAGCATCAGATACTTTAAGACTTTTACTCAAGCACCATTGGTATGGGTGACTGTATCATTTGCCAAAGTAATATTTTAACACATTATCTTTATTTTTTACTTAATTACGACTTTTTACAACACTGCTTGTTTTTTTGTAATCTGATTACTTAGTCCCAAATACAGGCACCGTACAGTGTAACTACCCAACCGTGGTCACAACATAAATCTGAGGGGTCGCGTGATGATTAAATGGTAAAGTTTAGCTACACTTGTTTGTATAATTATTTTGCCTTTCTGCAAAAAGTTGGATCATTTTACGTGTTTGGGCCTAAAACTGTTCTTTAAATTACATGCTAGAAGTTTAGTATTTATGTGTGGAATGATCAATGCAATTTATACCTTTAGCTTGTTTTTGTTAGTTTTTTTCTCTGAAAGGTTGTTTCATTCATCAAATAAACTGACTTTCCACTACAGAACTGAAATGCATGAATGTTCTTGTGGGACAGCAACAGTTGGAAAAACAGATTCATAAAATACTGAGACTATGAGACGATTAACAATTTATAATGTCAAGATCAATATTCTGTTTTTCAAACTACTCCAGACGAAGAGAATGAGACTAACTGTGAGTCCTCTGTCGCTGAAGACAGATGGTGGTGTGGAGAGCTCACGGTCCTTTAAACAGAGACAGGAGTCGCTGGCACTGGCAGTAATCCCACCTGCCATCAGTTATACAGCTCCGCAGAGGACGTGGCTGGAAAAGAGAAATAAAGGTGAATAATGGTATCCAGCAGGGCTCTGGCTGAAAAAGTCATATTTCAGCTTTTACAGGTGATTTGTGGATAAAAGGTGTGTTTTTTTGTTTCAGGCCTGAACGTGTACGGTCTGCAGCCGTGATGTGAGCCTCAGGTTTATTCTTACGTGCAGAGGAAAAACCCACTCTCCTCTGAAGAGCATGCATAAAAATCAAGTAGAGGGTGATTTAAAACACGGAAGACAGGGAAGGATAATTATTCAACAATAAAACAATCATAAAACTATGTAGTGTCTGCACTCAGTGGCACAAATTCTGATGTTTTCATGAGCACAATTACCTCCTGCATCCTCCACTCGTCTGCAGGCTCCACCGAGAAAGAGATCAAGTGTCAGAGCTGGAGAAACTCTCAGCTCGCATTCCTCCTCTCCTCCTTCTTGTGTGTCACGGCAGAAATATAATAAGGATTCGTTCCTTATTCGCACAAATTTTATCGTGTTTTCTTGACTCTCTGCACCGAGTGTAGTGTCCATGACTGCCATGCCAGAATCCAGGATTCACATCCAGTCTGTGTTCGGTTCACGCAACAGAAGCACTCTGGTTAAGGTTAGGAAAATATATTCTCTGTGTTTTAAACAGTCAAGAAATGTAATCTATAAATTTCACTTTGGTGAAGTTTGGGGAAAGATTGCGAGTTTGGTCATATGGAAATATAAATCTAAATATAATCCTTAAGCCTAGTGTACAAGGACAAAACTTCCAACTGGCGTTGGAGGACAATTTGTGCACATTTACACAAATCATGTGGATTAAACTTCATCTCTATTTTGCAAACTGCTGTGGTATTTACAGTATATAACCTTTATTTAAGCAGGAACATTAAGATTAAAATCTTTCTTACAAGTGAGACCAAACCAAGACAGAGTCAAGATAGCAACTTCAAAAAATTTAAATAGTTAAAAGTTAAAGTTAAAAAAAAGTCAAA
>OMLP01012950.1:0-11774 GCA_900302685.1 Spondyliosoma cantharus | reverse complement strand
TTAACATTGTGAAAGCATCGCAAGACCAGTTCTTCATTCAGTGTGTGTTCTCTCCGTTACTAATCAAACACAATACTTTAATATTCATCGAAGCCCCTCTGACGCTTTACCCACCAATTAAACTCTCTTCCTGCTTGCAAGCCCACCGTCTACCTAAATTGCAAAATTTCATATGTGAAAATAGTAACGTCATTCAATTTTAAGTTTAAACTGGATAAAATGTGGTGTCAAATTCAGGTTGGATTTTTGCATAGCTTTGAGGAGAGGTTATACTTTTGAGAAGTGACGTGTCGCGCATAGCTGCAAGGCATCTCAACAGAACTGCTATGTCATTTAAATTCAGATTTCAGCATCTTCAGAACTGATTTGAATATTTTGGTGATTAGCATTCGTATGGACACATTTTTATTTTCCACTTTTCTACTGATAAGCCCTGTGAGTGCAACCTGAGACGCAGGCAGGAACATCCTGGCTGTTTCCGAGGTCTAGTCTGAAGACGCCGCCTCAATTCAGACATAAAGATACAAAGACGTCGGCTGTCTCGCTCATTAAGTCTGTCGCTTTCCGGCTTGTTTACCTTTGAGCACCCAATTTACATATTCAGCTCTGAATGGGTGCCCAATGAAGTTGCCACTATGTGGAAAATAGGTCTAACATAGCATTTATTGGCACTTGACAGGTTTTACTTTTGCAAACTTTAATAGTCTCAGATCTGTGCTGGAGACGGTGGGAGCGGCGATAACCATTGCAAGGTGGGACACAGCGTACAGTACAGGGGAGAAAGGGCAGCACAGGGTCATGTCACCATGCACCAGTTAGCAGGACAGGACAGGCACATTTGAAAGGCAAAACAACGATCCCAGACTTCATGAATTATGCATTTCAGTTTGAGACGGAAGAAGGTACTGGCAATTATCCCTTTCCTGAGAAGAAGACAACTGAGAACAAAAGGATGAATGAAATGATGCATGAAACTTTTTTCAGGAACACTTAGGTCATGCCATGGACAGCTGTCTTTGTGAGGGTGCACTGAAAGGTTGCCAACAAAGTTTAGTTGAAATCGAGTGAACTTGTAATCAGAGCAGGGCACAATGCTCAGCGCTACCCTGAACTGAATTATGTTCCTTACTATGTGTATCATGTGAATCAAGCTTGAGATGGATCAGCTGTATCCTATATTGTGTATTATATAAATATTTAACTTTACTGTACACTGCAGCTTCTACCTGTCAGAATAAATTTACATAAAAACAATAAAAACCTCTCTCAACTCTCCGAGCTTCACCGCTGCATGTTTTTTTTTTGCTTCTCTGGATCTCTGCCACAGGTACCTGCGTGTGCCTCAACTGACAATGACTGGCATCCTGCCTCCTCCCTGGATCTTTATCTTCGTATGCCTGAGCACACAGGGGTGACCAAAGCTTTGGAACAACTCGCCCAAGGACGTTAAGCCATTCAGGCCTATGTCACCTTTTAAATCTTTTCTTAAAAAGGCTTTTATCCGAGGGACGTTTGCTTGCAAGTGAGATTTTAAAAGGTGCTCTTCAAATAAAGTTGCTGCTATTCTATTGTTAGCATAGTTTTCTGTTTAGTGGCATCTCCGCTTGTACCACTTATTCTGCCTAATAGCCAGACATTATAAAAACCTGATCAGATAACTGCAAAAACAGTTCCTCCCTCCATCTGTGGTTTTCTCCTCAAAACAGCTTTAATTTATTAGAGGAGTCCCTTTAACAAGCCCCACATCTCAATAAATTCAGTTTTTACAGTATTCCGGCGCCCCAGACGAGTTGTGTTCCTTTTTTGCATTCACGCTTTTATGAGCAGCTAAGGAGGCAGTAACTGTGCCACGGGCAGACAATGCTAATGCCTCCCCGGACTTTTGGAGCATTACGGTTCAAAAGTCTGCCGCTCTCCCCGCCAAACATTTTGATCCTCTCAAGTCACCGTACTGTCGCATGCAGTAGCATAACGGCGCGAGGAAGAAGGTGCAACGGACTCCCTCCAAAACGTGTCTCGGGCTGTTGCTCGTCCTATATTTTCCTAAATGCTCTGTTTGTATGTCTCTAAACCGATGAATTGTGTTGGGAATCATTAGTTATTGCATCATTTTGAGTGGAAAGTTCTCTTTCATCCCCCTCTGTGGATATCACACAGTATTCCCAAAATATAACGAATCTTCTCTCCTTTTCATACATTATTAAATAAAGCTGTTGTTGCTGACTATTTTTCTTCTGTAACAGCACGTTTATTATCAACTATATTGCCTTATTAATAGGCTCATTATTCACTTGGAGGAATTATTGAAGCTAACTATGACGGACTCGCTGGAAATAACTGTTTAATTACTCTATTCTTTGTTAAGTTCCTGCCTCTCTCCCGGCTTCTTTGTAGAGGTCTGGAGATACATTACCATAATTCATTTTGGTCCATCTATATTTAAAGTGGGCTGTGATACATATTTGATGTAAAGGTCCAATGTTTATGCTTTTCAGGCTCTTTCAGTGTGCCACTGTTCTGTGTTGTTGTACAAAACGCTTTCTGCCATTGAGAATAAATCTCAGCATCCGGAGAGCATTGTGTTCCGTGTTTTTCATACTTTCGCCACCCACAACAACATAATTTTCTTTCCCATTGTCATCCCGTCTTCACTTTTACTCGCATATTGCTTAATAAAAAAGTGTGTAATTACAATTGGTGGTACCATGCCCCTGTAATAACTGTGAACTGAATGTGTGATCAGAAAGTACTGGCACAGTTAATATTATGCCGACAGGAAATATGACTTCTACTAAGGTCCTCTCATATAGTTCAGTTGACAAAACTTCCTAATCCAGGAGTAGAAGTAACAGTAAGAGTATTAATGGTAGGATAAATGGTAGTAGTCGTAGTAGTAGTAGTGGCATTGTAATGTTGGCGGTGGTGGTAGTAGTGGTGATAACACTGAAGGTAGTGGGGGTGATTCTACATAGGTTACCAGTAGTGGTACTAGTGGTAGGTGTATTAATGAGGGTTATGGTAATAGTAGTAGCAATGGTCATCGTTGTAGTGAAAGTGGTACTGGTAGTTGTGGGTGTGGCGTTAGATGAAATAGAAGTAGTCGTGATATCATAGTGGTCAATGTACTGGTATTTGCAGTGATGGTCACAGTGGTAGCAGTAGTAGTAGTATAGGTAACATTGGCGGCTGATGTGGTAGTAGTGGGGATAACATTAGTGGTAGTGAAGGTGGTATTGGTAGTAATGCCAGTAGTGGTAACAGTGGCAGGTGTACTATTGGATGTTGCGGTAATAGTAGTAGCAGTGGTGGTAGTAATGGTAATGGTGAAAGTGGTACTGGTAGTCAAAGTAGTCAAAGTAGTGATAGTGGTGGTCACAGTGGTAGTTGTCGTAGTCGTAGTGGTGGATAGGTAATGATGGTGTTCATGGTGATAGTACTGGCGATGACATGAGTGGTACTGGGGTGATTGTGGTAGTAATACAAGTCGTGGCCCTATTGGTAGGTATACTAGTGGTGGTGGCAGTACTAGTAGGATGTATGCAGTGGTAG
Organism: Spondyliosoma cantharus; assembly: GCA_900302685.1. Classification (NCBI taxonomy): domain Eukaryota; kingdom Metazoa; phylum Chordata; class Actinopteri; order Spariformes; family Sparidae; genus Spondyliosoma; species Spondyliosoma cantharus. Next base: position 8,225 of record OMLP01012950.1, on the reverse strand, counting down.
TGGTAATAGTAGCAATGCTATTTCCAATGAAGGTGGCGGTGGTGGCCATAATATAAATATAAACGGAGTATAAGTAATGGTAGTATTGGCACAGGTAAAGAAGGAGGGGCATAGCTGTAATCGTAGAAGTAGTGGTAGTGGTGGTGATGGTGGTAATGGTAGTAGTAGGAGTGGTAGTAGTCTAACTGCGAAAAGCAGTAGTGCTAGTGGCAGTGTTCGGTGTAACTTGTTACAAAGTTACAAAGTAACGCGTTACAGTAACGTAACTACTTTTTCGTCTAAAAAGTAGTGTAACGCGTTACTACTGAAAATATGGTAACGAAACGCATTTCCTTTTTCTGTTGGGCACAACGTTACTTTTCCCGGGGACACATTTGACAGTGACACTGCCTCAGCTGTGCACTTATGCAATAGTTGCAGGCTCTCATCCCACACTGAGTGTTGTGCTTGGAGAAGTTGAAGGAGTGATTTATTGATTACTCGAGGAAACAGATCGAGTTGCGAGCTCCAGGTGGAGTCCCCGTCTGGAGACGCGGAGGTGCTGGAGCTGGAGCGCACGGTGGCTGGTAGCATGGTACGCCGGTAAGCCGGTGAGCACGGAGAGAGTAGCTGCTGTAGAGGTGCAGAGGGCTGGATGGCTGAGCAGGAGCACCAAGCACCATAAAAACCCACAGGACATGACACTGAGGCTGGTGCTAGCAATAGCATGCAGAGAGCAGTCAGTCATCATGGCAAGCGCGGCGGAGCAACCACAACCAACGGTAACTTGTTTTCATTTTTCATTTTTCATAATAAAGAGCATAAAAGAAATACCTGTTATGTCCTCCATAGTAGAACTTTATGTAGGCCTATACACATTTAGGAAATGAGATGGGGTTCTGCCCAAAGTCGAGCACCATAAAAGTAACGTAAAAGTAACGAGTAACGTAAAAAGTTACTTTCCAAAGAGGGTAACTAAGTAAAGTAAGGGATTACTTTTTTAAGAATTAACAAGTAATGAGCAAACACTACTTTTTAAAAGTGACTTCCCCAACACTGGCTAGTGGTGATAGTATATAGCAGTATAATCTATTGGGCTCGGCCACACAAACTCAGCTGACAAGCTTTGCTTCACGTCATTGTTCAGTACCTGTGTCAGCAGGCTACACTTCAGCAAAACAGACGATCAAACATTGTAAGCAGCTACAGCTCACAGAAAAAAGTGTTCTCAGCACATACTGTATGCAAAGTGTGCAAATATGTACCTGGAGCACATTAACAGGTATCAACAGGTCCAGAAGGGTGCCATGTATATACAGACATCTCGCGCTCGACAGTGGTTTGTTATTGTATGTGTTTAACCATACGGATGTGTGAGAAAATAAACCTACGAATTAGCTCTTGAAACCCTCCATTAATTGAAACGGCTAAACCATAATCATGTGCCCTCTGCAAACTGTGACTCCATGTGTGCACACATGCGCAAGGACACGTGCATGCGTGGCCGTGCATCTCCACGTGGGAGTGAGTGTTGTCTTTCAAATGTATGGCGCTCTCGCACGCAGGGGTAGCTGGCACAGATGTTGCCAGGCGGGCGTCAATGACACGGAGCCCACCAGTCAGGTTTTTTCAGCAGAGCAGTGTGCATGGACGTGTCTGAGAGGGTGTGAAGCTAAACACCATCAGTTTGTTTCTAGACAGCTCATCCCGAGAGGAGGACTTCCCAGCTGCACGGGTAAGTGTGTGTAATAGTCTTTTTCATGTGTGTGTGTGTGTGTGTGCAGTAATACACATCTGTCTGTGTGTTAACATCTGTGGTAATTAACATAATCGAAGTCCGCATGAAAGGATGTTGGCGGTGGGAAATCAGCATTCATTGAGCACCTTCCTTCACGACAAAGCGAAGAAATACCTAGGAATCGCTGCGGTGCTCATTAAATGCCCATTTTTTGCAGCGGTCAGAGCACTGTGTCATCCGATCAAGTCTTTCATGAAACTGTAGCCCCGCCATTTCCATTCTCAACTGAAAATCTGTCAAATTACAGAGGCCAGCTCTTACTTCTGTTTTACTGCGTCTTTAAGTCCAAGTTCCATTGACTGGGATTAAAGAGGCCTCCCAGGACTGTACTGGCGCTAGAGTCATTAAGGGTCAGTTGACATCAGAGGCAGAATGTACAGCCTTGACATTCCCTGCTAGTGCTGTGTGCGAAAATGAGCCCACATGTCCACATTTTAAACTAATTGATTCACTAAACAAGCCGTTAGCCTCCCACTAATTCCTTAATGACTGGAGGTCCCTTTATGTGCAGTGACTCTTGATTACAGGTCTTTGGCTCAACACACACACACACACAGATAGAGATAGATACACACTAACAAATACATGCAAAAAATCCATGCAAAAAGCTGGTTTAAAGCCAGGGAAAGTCAGAGAGAAAACTGGGGAAAGACAAGAGACCAGCATCGAGGCCCCCTTCACGCATCGATGCGTGCCCACCGTCGGCTCATCACAACCTCCTCCCACTCTACGGTACGTACAGTAAAAGAGCTTCTGCAGACCAAAGCAAATGGGCCGTGAAATGTTACTCAATGCTCAACACGTTCCTAAGGCCGGTTTGCTTTCACACACACACACACACGCACACACACGCACACACACACACAGCACTAACATGCAATTACCCCAACTAATGAAGGCGGGGGCTGAGAATCTGTGGAACAATGGAAATTAGACAGAAAGCCTGCAGTGTACAGTATGTGCCCACTGTTGTTCAGTTTGTTTCAGAGTCACACTTCTGCCTGTGCGGATGAGGCTGCGGCTCATGATTATCACCACCGCTTTCTTAATTTTTTTTTTCAATCACTCTCAAAAGTGAGAAAAAGTTTGTGACGGCTTAAGAAATGCCTTCAAACAGCTTGTTTTGTGTGACCAACAATTCAAATCTAAGGATATTCAATTCACAATGATGGAAAACTAAATAAATCTATAAGCTGGAAGATGTTTGGTATCATTATTAATTGTTTTGTATTGTAGATCAATTCTGGGTTTTATCTTTCAGGCAACATACAGGCCCTGGGTGATATCTGCAGGCAGCACTTAAAGGTGCAGTGTGTAAGAATTGACCACCTGTCAAATTCAAAACAAATAAGTGCCAGTAGGCTATATCGCTAACCGCTAACTGCTTCTAGCTGCAGTTGCAGTTAACTAGTTAGTTCAGTTAGTGGTGCAGCTAGCATTCTAGACTGGGGAATGTGAGTCTTTGCACAGCTAGCAAAGGAGCTTTAGACTGGAAAAGGTTGGGCCTAGCTGATTAGTATGTTCACTTTTAACATTTAAATTCTCACATATTGCATCTTTAAAGGTGTGAGCGATACGCTACCCCCCTGTTTGTTTTGACCACAAATTTAACAGGTCAGAATTGGCCTCTTAGCTATTGCACCTTTACGGATAAATAATGCCCATCTCAGCTGCATGAATTAGAAAAGAATAAAAAAAATTCAATGTATTCCATGTTTTTTTATTTAGTTAAATCAAATATAAGGCAGTATACAGTGCAACTTGTAAAACAGATGAAACCACACCTATGCCCTCATTATGACATTTTTTTTTTATTATTATGATTTTATTTTCCATTTATTAGTTGCAATCAATTCAAACTAAATCTGAACTCTAAACCCATCGGTGACATTAAACCTGTGTGGTGTGATGTAACGTAACCCTATAGCAGGGACACGTGTCCTTTTATTTTTATGTTATCTATATACATGCAAATGATGAGAGTCAGGGCACGCTGATGTTATTCCATGGCTTAACAAACAAATTGAAATTGGCCCCAGCTTCACTTATAAAGTAAATCACTTCCACCCATTGCCGACTGCCTGAATGCATATTAAGAAGGCCGAGTGACAGGTTGTGTCAAAGGAGAACAATTTGTAGTTTCATTTCTGCTGTCCTATATTGAATTCAGAGTTCCAGGATCTCGTAGCTGCCAGTGTCTTACATTATGTGCTGCTTCCAGTCGCGGCGGCACTGGCAGTGTGTCTGAGTAATGAGCATGACCCAACATAAACGCTGTGTGGCCAACTTGGCTCCACAGTGGGAGCGTCAGTCGCACTTTAATCAGGGATATTGGGGAGGAGTGTGCCTGGGAAGGCAGGCCGAGGCTTTTAAAGACCCGACTAATAAGACATGTCAAAGAGAGCTGGGCAACAGCCAGAACTGATATGCAGGCCTTCTCCCCTATCTGCTTCCCATCCTGACTCACCATGCGCCGCCTCAACAGTGTTCGGACACAGATGGCCTTTTAACAAAGCTAGATATTCACTGATGCAAGCACACAACGCCAGGCATCTCATAGCAGCGTGTGGCCTTCATGGTTAATCATTTTCTCCCGCTCTCTCTTGGCTCCCCTCAGATTTTTTATCCTTGTATGGGTATTTTAAAAGTTTAGATAAGGTCAGGGACATCATTTTTTTTTCCCTCTAACTTTTTTTTAGTAGTTCATCAGTTTCAGCTCTTCAAATCAACACATTCTGTTTCCTCATGAAATGTGTGAAATGCCAGTTTATTTTAATTATAGCTTGGCAAAATTCTGCTTCTCCCTTGCTTCTGGGTCCCTATAGGATTGCATTATAGAGAAGGAACACAGGCAATGCATGTTTACTTCTGATCACTGTTAGACTCAGGGGGGAAGGAAAGGGGGGCAAATCATCCTCCTAGGTGCCCCCATGTTTGGAAAAATTCAGCGAAAGTGCCCTCCTAGATGCCCTTTATGGTAGATAAAACAGGATAAAGTGCCCCACTAGGGTGCCCGACTTCATACAGCTGGTGCCCCTCAAACATCCAGAGTCTGCTACTGTTTCTGATTGTTCTAAAATATGAAACCCCTCAATTCTAAGAAAAAAACATTAAATCACTTTTCACACTTTGAGCAAATGATTGCTACCACTTTAAAGTGGTCTAAGGCATACGATACTTGTGATTGACAGGCTTCTGACTGAACCATCAGATACAGTGGCAACTGTAAACTATCAGTGGAGGGGTGTAATTTACTGTTAAGTTTACTTCTATGTGACTGCTAGTGGCCTTTATGTCGAGTTTATGTCTGTCAGTCAAAAAAAGAAGGAAGCTTATATTACATTGAGAGTCTACTGGGCCTGGCTGACAAGTAGAATCTTTAGAGATGATACTAAAAACACACACACACCCTTTGAAAATGCAATATCAACTAGTTGTATCTTACAAAAGCTAATTTATTTCACTTGGCTATGTGCGCACAGTACATGAAAATTATTTTGAGGTAGAATCACAGCCACTAATTTAAATTAAAGCGATAACAACAACTTACTTGGCAGTAATTATGATAGATTGTGGAGTGTTGAATTAATGAGGAGGCGTATGTTTTCATCTGAAAAGGTAATTAGCCATAGGGCTTAAGTAATCGCGGGAAAATCCAGGTCGTTACAGGCAGTCCCTGAGGGGACAGTTTTGCATACACTCGCGGCAGAGCAAATCCCCCAAAGAGAGAACCTATTCACTGAGAAACCTTGACCAGACAGTTCCTCTGAGGCTAGAACATCTCTCATCTGAATTTCAATAAGAAGCAATGCAAATGGAACCGAACGCGACGGCGCTCGGTAAATGTAGACATCTGGAATACAGAGGGTTTGTGGCAAATCACCTCTTTGATCACCTCACCGCTGTTTGACAAGAGGTGTACGCTGGAGCCCATTTCACCCTGCATTTACTTTGATACTTCCCTACCAAGGATTATAAATTCACTCTTTGTCTTTGTTCCTATCTTTTCATACATACGATTTATCAAGTGGTATTCAATTTACTGCATTGCAGCACCGCCTAAATAATGTTAGAATAGAAACACATAGTCATGATTGCAGCCCATCAATCATTCACTCCCACACTTTACATCTTACCATCCCCTTCAGTTCTGATCTCTGACTTGACCCGCAGTAATTGGTTTCGTGGTTTCAGTGTTGCTATCTTACGTTTTTTGTCTGTGTATTGAATTTCTCATTCTGTATTTCGAGAGCCTTATTGCATTCCTAACTCTATGTTCCTGGTTGTAGATTGTAAGTATGTCTCTCTACGGTCTAATCTAACCGCTGCTGCTTCTGCCCACTCTCTACACATGAGACCTACTGCATGTCTGGGAGAGTTTACTTATCCGAATCAAGGGTCTAAGCATAAGTGGCGTCAGTGGATGAGTTTGCCTTTCTGTGGTTTTTATTGGTGTCACGTTCAACATCACAAATGCACCAGAAAAACGGGGAACAGTACAAAGCAGCGGATCATATGCCTCATCAGACTACATCTACAAGATGTTGAATTAGACAAATTGGGCTTTACGGAGCTGATGATGGAAGTAGCGAAATAGTGAGACATCTTGCTTCTTTCTCACCTCTGTTTGGAGTTACACATAGGCAGTACCGTTCCGCCTGTTGCCAAAGGAGGTGGCCTAACCCTAACCCTAACCAGTCAACTAGTAAATAGATTGTGGATGTCGCTGTCCCCCCGCCGGTATAGTGGCATAGCATAAAACGCTGAAATGGGTGGACCACCCAGGTAAAATATATGTGTGGGAAACACCGAGCCATTGTCCCTACCTTTCATAAACTTCAACATGTGTCAGAGCATTGTGACAGGAAAGGGTGCGACGATTAGCATCAGGGTGTTGTGTTTTCGTCACGGCCTATCTAGCCAGAGCCGATAAATATGAATGACTACCGCGTACCGCTTGCCCCAGCGGTGAATGCCGATTGCGCTACGTTTTTCTGTCCAGTGTAAAAGGCATATTTCACAAAAATAAACAATGACTTCTTTAGATTTTTCAGAAAGAGTAGCAACCTGTTGGAAATATGCAACAGTATATTTTAAAATTTCAGCCACAGAAACTCTCCTGATCCTGACTGACGAGTTAGGAGAAGTGAGGTGCCCTGCCGCATTAAGAAGCTACAGCTTCTGGCTCTGCTACAGGTCGGCATATGCTAATGGAAGTTTCACTGTATTTCTGAATTGTATTACTGTCTCTGAATCTGCTGAATGCTCATGGCAAAATGTCCAATAACCGTTCATTTCTTCCAAAGCGCAGTGTATTGTTTTGTAGCTGGTGGAGTGGAAGGGGATACTTTTCTGGTATTTGCTGTGGGTACTTGATCATGATTGAAGGGCCTCTTCTCCACATTAGGCCTTATGCTTGTGTGTTTTGTGTTTAGTCTTGTTATCTAGATTAGATTCTCTCAATTTTTGCCATTTTATCTGGCTGGGTCAGTTATGTTCTGAGTGCGGTATTCCTTCACTCCTCAAGGACGTAGAGGAAACACTGAGGAGTGGCAACAGCTGAGCAGTTTGACATGTTTTAAATGTTTTTTAGTCTCAATATACCCAGAATTCAAAGCAAATTAGTCCTACTTAAGATAGTCAAGAAAAAGCCAGCCATGTGCAAATTAATTTAGACATCTCTCTGAAAAATGAGCATAATTCGATCACAGGGGCGCTCAGTCTCTTAACCAACCAGCTTTCACCAGGCTCATCTATCAGCCAATCCCATCTTTGCTGTCAAAATGTAATTCTGCTCCCCCTCTACTGCTGTCAGTTGTCATTTCGGTGCAAACTGTCGCGACCATCCTCCACCCTTTACACCTCCATTTCATCATTGCAGCACTAGTTCACCAGAAGCCTGCTCCGGATCTCAGCTTCAGCTTCAATAATTCAATAACCACCACCGCCGAACCAGTGTTCAGCTCCACCGACCCCCTTTGAAATAGGATGATGTTACTGAGGGGTCTACCTGTCAATAAATAATTCTTCACTCAAATTAAGTGTCTTTATGATTTAACTGAAGCCTGAATGTTAGTTTGATCAAAGCCTTAGTCGGACTTGTACTACGACGCGCCACACGCTACTAGGAAAACTGAGCTGTCGGCTGAGAAGTCAGACCAATGGTTCGGTATGATGTTACGTGAGTTTACTTTATTTCTTTCCTCGTACTGCACACGGAGAAGAGCAAAAAACATGTTGCGGTAAACAGAGACAAGCAAACAGTGTGAATGGCAGGACCGATGGCACCACGGCAAACCTTGTGAGATGCCTGTTTTGCAAATGGTAATTAAAACTGCCTGAATCTTCAAATCCCTGATAAATATTTCATCGGGTGGTTCTTGGTGATTGCTACTGAAATGGAGCAACAATATTCAAATTGCCTTCAGTGAAATCACTGCAGCATCGC
>OMLP01012949.1:92499-120201 GCA_900302685.1 Spondyliosoma cantharus | reverse complement strand
GGTTGTGGACCACTCAGGAATCTGATGTAGAGCTGCTCTTATTATTATTATTATTATTATTAATAAATCATTTTTGATAAAAAAGAAAGATGTTTAGTTTTGCTGTAAAAGATTTCAGATGATGAATAAAAGGTTGAATAACCTGTTTATCACTCATTGTTAGTTACTTAAAGTAATTATGAAGCTAGAATGTTCCATTTTAAGATGGAGAGCTGAAAAGGTTCAAAGGTTTGTTTATTGTCATACAATTCACGTTTAGACGTATAGAACGAAACATGTACTCAGGTCCCTGCACAATAAAAGCAAGCAATAAAAGATAACAATAAGAATATCTCTTAAATTAGACAGAAGCCATACTCGTAACATTCACAAAAAGAGGTAAGATCAGTGCAGGTTAATTGTCCACAAGATAGCAGCAGTGCGGCAAAGTGCTGTTCAGGCTATCTGATGAAAATTCCTGTATTTTTTCATATCACAATATATATCGCAGGGGTAAAAAAATTGCAATGTAATTTTTTTCCAATATCGTGCAGCCCTACCAGAGACTGACGGCAAAAGCAGGCTTTAATACCATTAAAATCATCTGACTAATAATGTTAAAACTATTAGAGAGCTGTTTCTATCGAGGACAGCTGTCAGTGAATGAAAGCTGTGACATATAAATGTACGACTACTACGAGGTTTACAAAAACTCCTGCAAAATCTCTACTCTTCATTTCTTAATCTAAAGCCAAACACTGTACAATTCAAATGATCTAAACCAACGAAGGGCACATGTGCATGTTATTTTCACCAAGGTCAGGCAGGGAGCATCCACTTAAAAAACAGCTGGTGAGAATTTGGAGGCATGGCAAGTCTATCAAACCCTACTGAGTAGGACCTTGGAAATGTGAGCAAAACAACTGTACTACCTAACCCCTGGATGAGTTTCCAAAAAGCACAGTGATGCTGATGATCTTTTCAGAAACATAAGTCAGAATGCTTTCAGGAACCTATTCCAGGAGGGCAGGTAGTGAAAGAAAGTCCTGAGAACATCAGCAGCAGTCAATTTGATTTCTATGACACTAAGACGCTCTTATGAAAGAGATATCTTCTTTTATGAGAATTCTTCTTCCTTAAAAGTACAGGAACAGAGTCATATGCTGCTGATATTGTCAAGCTTATAGAAGCAGGGTAAGAGCAAAGGCATACTGGATATTATTTTAGGCTATAATGAGCCTATGAACATTGATAATACAGGGAAAGAAGAGAAAAAAGAGGAAGCAGGTATTGCAAACTCCAAACAAGTAAAAGAAAGAACAGCTACATTAGTCGGAGGAGCAAGACAGCTATTTAGAGAGATAGAAAGAGAGGCAATCCATGTGAAGTCGGAGCCCAGGTCCTCTGGCTGAGGTGCAACTCACCTGCGTGCAGCCGCTTCCACCAAGCTGCCCACACAAAGAGGCAGTAAATGGGTGTGTGTAGGCATAGAGAGGAGGAAGCAGAAAGCAGAACGGCATGAGGAGTGAGAGGAGGGAAAGGGCGAAGTCACATCGACTGTGACATTATGACTCGGAACTAGGTCAGGAATAAATGCAGAAAATATCCAGATTATAAAGAAATCTTATAGGATTCGACATCAGTGTTGCTTAGCTCTAAATCTGGTTGGTTAGCTCAGTCAGTAAATGACAGGTTACATTATGTGCTTAAATCAAGAGTTCATTTTCACAAGTCTTGACTATGTGTAGAATTGGGATCTACATAGTGTGGACTCACTTGTCCAGGTCGATGTCCAGGGCTTTATGAGGGTCATTAGGGTCTTTGTCATCATCATCACTGGGTAAGGCATTCTGAATTAATGAGAAGGTGAAATCAATGAACAAAGGTTAAAAACTTTCTAAATAAATCTATATCTTCAACACACAAAATGTGACAACATCTGTTGAGATATTGACTTCCAGTCTCAGAGCTGAGAACCCAATAGTTTAAACAAGCAATAAAGGTATTTCATTCTGACTGAGACACATTCAATCTCAATAGTTGTGCTTAGGTCAATTATGAGGTCAGAGTAATGTGTAAACAGCAATGTAATTCAGAGAGGAGAACAGATGTCTCTTCCATCTTTTCACAGTAAATTTCAGTCTTATGTAACAGATAATGTGTAGTGTACAGAATCAAACTGAAATCAAATGTACTTTTAATACTATGAGGGAGGGTGGCTGTCAAATCAAGTTAAATTAAGTGTCAAGTGTACCTCTGGCATCTCCTCGGTAACGATGTCGACCTGGTGCGCAGGCGTGATGTCCTCCTCACTCTCTGGGCCCGAATCATGTTTCTTCCCTCGTCCGCTACGCTTTTCTTTCCTCTTCTTCTTCTCCTTCTTTTTCTTCTCTGCCCTCTCTTTCTGCCGACGCTCCTCCTCCAGTTTCACGTACTGGTCTGACATGGGCAGACCTGTGGGACGAATGAAAGCAATGTGTGCAGTTTTTATTTTAATAATTAGACAAATATAAAAAGGAAATCATCAGAGTAAGGACTGATAAAGATAAAGGGGGAAAATAGCATTATCTTGAATCATGACTTTGAGTACAATGAAAGTTAAGTAAAGTAAAGCCATTTTGATTTCACTATAAATTAAGTGAAGTGAGGGTTTTGTCGTAGTCTTAAAACAGTGTCTCACCTGGGACTTTGAGAGGCACACTGAGGTCAATCTGTACGACTGGGATGTGCTCCACTCCTGGTGCTTCCTGGTACACCTACACAGAAGAAACATCCATATAAAGCATGAATTGCTCTTATTATTGCTCGATGTTTGTTATTGTATACATTTCATCAGTCCACGTCTGAAGCAGACTGGATTCAACATAGACGTGTTCTCTGGGTAAGCACACCTTCTGAGATGACGGGGAGGCCTTGATGTAGAACGGGTTGTTGGCTTGCTCCTGCTTCCTGGCTTCTCTCCTCTGGGAGTTGGGGAAAAAAATAAAAACAGCTGCATGAATTAATCAATGAAGGCAAATCCTTCCTCATTTATAGCATGAAAGGGGGAACCACATGGGGAGCCAGATTTACAGTAGAACTCAGAGATATTCAATAAATAGATAAGGACTGCATGATTGTGTGTTTAGATTTTATGTCCAATTTTTGCATCTTATATGAATGTCTTGACTATTTCCAGTTAGATGCGGTGAAAATAAAATTACACTACAACATACAAATCCACACAAAATGTATTTATATGACAATAATAAAACTAAAACAATTAAAAGGGTTCTTATATAAACATTTAAGAAATAAATAATATGAACAATAAAAACAGTGGTAACTGTTTTACACGCTGCTACAAAGTGTGTAGACATGAGTCTTAAAACCCGGAGATGATTTAGCATTTTTTCACTTTCAGTTCCCTCATCTCACAGTCAATGGGTTATTTTTTTTTGGTTTTTGGTTAGACACCCGGAATAAGATCTGCCTCAGAAAATTTTGATGTTCCGTTTTACAGCATAATACATCAGTAAATACCACAATCATGACTTTTCAATGCTTTGCTTAAAAAAGGCAGTTGTTAAGACTACAGACATTGTCAGGGACATCAAACATCATTGAGCCCAACACAGAAACTCATGCCATTCAGAAAACTAAATTTCTTGTTCGATTTGGAAATGCCACAATCATCGACCAGCTTACCCTTGCCAGTTCCTTCTCGTCCACCTCTTCTCGACGGGGGCGGGAGTGTTTATGCTCCTCCTTGGCAAAAATAGCCTTGGGCTGCTCGTCCTCAGACTCGCTCTCAGATGGAGGCTCGTTGATCCAGGAGTCCAAGTCCAGACTGCACAAAGAAACTCGGTTACACTTTACAATCATGACAAACTATCTTCAAATGTAGTGTTTTTTTTATGAGAAAATGACTCACCCTTCAGGAACAGGCACTTTCTTCTGTGCCTTGGGGGCTACAGGGTTGAGTTCTCCAGCGAACAGAGCACTGACCTCCTCTGCTACCTCTACGTCCTTCTGCTGCAGTTTCTGGATGTACTTGACCAGCTGCAGGATGCAAGACGCCTAAGGACAGAGGATGAGACAGATGTGAAGATAAGCTGATTTAGTTTTCTAGTTAGTAGGTAAAGGCCAAACAAAAAAATAAGAATATATACTATGTAGATCGCCATCTTACCCTCTCCTGCACCTCCAGGTTCGCACTCTGGACAAACAGCGGCAGCCTGTCTATCATCAGTTGGCTCGTTTCCTGTGCTGCTGTGCTGTCTGTGTTCCCCTCCTGGCTCTTCAGCACGGTGGCAAACAGCTTGGCTGCGTTCTGCACATACACAGCCTGGATGTGGCCTGGTAGCGTGGCCACCTTAGGCCTCAGCATGGCCTCCAGAGTCTGCATCGGGTTCTCCAGGTGCCTAAGAAAACAGTGTAGATTGAGAGAAAGCCTGACTAAAAACTACATTGAATCACAATGCTGATGCAATTTCCAGAATGGAAGGTTAATAAAAAAGGAACAAGTGTGTCAAAGAGCTTTGAAAATGGTCATTCAATGGTCAGAGACAGATTTGCATTGCTGTGTGTAAAGAAAACTAAAGCGTCAACTGTCAATCTAGTTAGACTGCCAGGACTGGCCTAGTATTTTCCACTTGGATGACAGAAGACGAAGAAAATATAGATGTGCAGAGTGCTGTATCTTAACCAAGCGGTCAGTCATTTCCTTCTGGCTTCACTGTTAAAGCAACTGGGGTCATGGGAATTCTTATTGTCAAAATACTGTCATGCATTTTTTATGTAGGATGGCTGAATTACTGAACATTCACCTTCGCTTTCACTGCTTTCTTATGCTCATGCCTTCTTTCGTCTTATACCAGTATGTAAAAGGAGATCCCAATGAGATAAATCAACGTACTCTGAGAATTCACCACAGATCCAGGCTGCTGCATACAACACTTCACAGATGCCCATTCGCTGCATGTTGCCTGTCAACAGGTGGGCGTTATCCAGTAGGGTGGCCATCTGGGCAACAGCAAAGCCTCGGATGGCTTTGACCCGAATAGCCACATCCAGCATCTGAGAGGCGATGAGGTGGCCGTGCCGTGTGCCCTCTAATCGGGTCAGCTCCACGAGGATACTGATGTACCTGTCAAGCAGATGAGAGGAGGCACGGGTGGAAAACATGTCACAGAGTGGAAAATAACATCAAAGTCAGAATTAAATATGAAACGATTCTGGTGTGGAGTAACTGCTGCGAGACTGACCATTCAAAGTTGGTGATGTACTGGTAGTTGCTCTGGCTGCAGATGTCTATGATCTTGGTGAGCAGCTCGTCTCTGTAGGTGGTTCCTTCTGCTTTGTCCACATGCAGCATCAGTTTCTTTACAATCTCCATCAAGTTCTTTTTGGATACCTTGGAGAGCACACAAGGGTTCACTAAGAGTCAGATCATATGCAAGAATTTAAAGAGAGTATTCATTTTTCTTTGGCAGAGAGAACAATTTCAAAACAGCTTTAAAACTAAAAGAGCACAGTCGACCACATTAAATCTAATAAAATGTACAAATCACAGAATTTGTCTCATTTCTATGCCATGGAGAAGCTGGCCAGCAACTGCGCAATTCCCTGACAAAGCTATAGTGACAAATCAAGTAAATTAAGTCTCATAAAACAGTGCAAATGACAGGTGAACTCTGCAGTCAACCATTGTAACAATTGAGGTAATTTTCTGAAATAAAATCTGATATTGGAACCAAGATTATATGGTACTAAAAATGCTGATATAAACAAATTGATGTGTATGTCTGTTACATACCATGCCATAGAGCAGGTCCAGAGCTCTCAGGCGGATGGACTCATCCTTGTCATCCAGACACTGGAGGATGAGGTCCTTATGAGACTGTACTGACTTGGGGTGAGTCTTCAGGATCTTTGACATGGCCAGCAGGCCCAGGTACTTCACTAAAGTAAGATATCAATACACATGGCCTTAGCGTATTTAAAAACAGTCATACATTGGCCCTCATCTCTCTGAACCCTATCAAGCAAAAGTACATTTACTTCTATCTTTTCATACCTGAGATTATTCTCTGCATTAACAACAAGTTTGTCTTCATAAGATTGTCTTAATCAAGTTCCTCTGATATATAAACATGATTTGATGTGATACAATATTTGGTTGTAAAAGTATATTCAGTTTATACTACATTGCATCTAGCCACTCTATAAAGCCTCACTGGTTGCATATACAATCTATTAAATCATATAGAAGTAACAAACTAAATACCGCAAAGGAAAGGAACACAAAGCAAACAGGACAATGTAAAGGACACACAAACACATACACACGGTACAACACACAAACACACACACAGACACTGGACACAGTAGTTTTGTTTTGCTTCATCCTCCGTTGTATCCCCGGGCGATTTTCCGACATCCCAAACAGGTTTTTAAAGATTCCAAAATCTGCTGAGTCACGAGCTTCTGTCGATCATCTAATCTGGCAGAGACAAATGCCTCTCAGGTTCTTGGATCAATAAGTGTGTGATGGTGGTGACCTTGGGGCGAGGCTGGTCACTGCAGTGAATACGTATGCAGAAATGACCGGACGCTGAGAGGCAGCCTCTGAATGTACCTCTGCTATGAGAGGAGAAGTTTAAGTGAGAAAGGTGAAATTGAGCGCTGAAATGTGAGATGGACAAAGCCGACATTTCAAAGATTGTTTACTACACTGCTGGCTTCACTTGATGCCTTTTTAGGATTATTTCTGTTCATTGAGAACATTTGGAAATCAATTTAGAGTGACACAAGAGAAGAATAAATCTATTGCAGCTGATGTTCGCGTCAGCACACAATGTATCTAAAAACATTGACTTAATGGTCATTGACATACATTGCAATACATCTAAAGCATTAAGAATGACACTGCTGGTTTCATTCATTTTGTCTTAATTAAAACTTAAACGTCTTCACGCTTTGCCTGCAAAGTGATGGAAGGACTTCCATTATGGCCTTTACATCCTCATGTGTGTAACTTTACCTTACTTACTTCATCAGCAAAGCATCTTCACAGTCCACAGAGGGTATAATCTTTTACCTACTTTATATATATGCATTGGAAAGTGTTGATGAGAGCCAATAAGAAATGCAGTGTAAGGATAAACAAAACCTAAAACCACAGGTGCAGTCTGCTCTATTAACATCAGAGGTCTATGGTCTACACACACAACTATCTATGTATGGGTGTCCAGATAACTCGAATGGCTGGATTCAGCATGCCCAGCTTCAACTGGGAGTGTATTTATTGAGCCAAGCCCTATGTTTGTGAAGCACAAACTGGAAACCCCTTTCAGATTGAACCAACAATCCAGAAAGACTTTGCTGTATGTTGTTCACTTTATGTGTCATACACCGGATTTATGTGTGAAAGGGGTAGATGTGACTCAAGTGAAATGGTATTCTAAGCAGGCCACTTAATTGGGAGTGGGAAGGTGATAAGGTTCGAGTTATCCAGAGTCAGGGGGTCTACGTTGTTGTCGTCTATGAGGATGAACTGTTCCAGAAACACGCAGACAATGAGAAAATGACACACTGCAGGCATTGACAGAGGGCTCACAGTTCTGGTCCGAGTCTTCTATCAGGATTCGCAGTTTCTGCACACAGAGCTGACGGGGGAGAGACAGATACAGACAGACAGAAACAGAGAGAGAAGGAAAGGGCGGGGTATTAACATCAATGTAAAACTTTTCAAAAACAGATTCATTCTTGTCATGCAGGCAGATGAACAAAAGTGGGAGAAATGGGGCCTACACTTTATGGTGCAAAATTACTTTTTTATGCTTTAGTGACAGTCACAAGAACAGTTTATGAGTCTTGCTGGCCTGTATGACAGTTGCTGTGTCTCTGGTGAAAGCATGCAATCTGGTTCAACTGGAGTGGAGAGGTTTATTATCAACATCTAAATCACATGAAGGTGCAGAAGAAATGGATCTCACAGGCTTACCTGGATACTAGCACTGTGGTTAGGCATCCCAGAGGACAAGGAAATCAACACTGTAATGCGGAACAAAGAAGGTATTAGACCTCACTGTGAAAAAAATCCTTCTAAAGATGTGGAATTAGTCTACATTTGTTTATAAGAGGCAACAACTTGATGCTAAAGATTTTGATATTGTTGTTAAAGCAACATTATGTAATTATTTAACCTTAAAATAACAGCTAGCATTTTCTGGTCTACCTAAACTTTATTTACAGAGTTTTCTGACGGAGAAATAACTTTCCTCGTTGCAAAAGTAACCCCTAACTGCTGTTTACTGTGGCTACTATTAGCTTGTTAGCTCACTCAGCCATGTAGCTAGCAAAATGGGCGAGTAGGCTACAGAACTGGGCTCATAAGTCTTTAATGAAGATGGAAAGCAAAGAGGAAAAAGGAGAAGAGGCCAGATAACAGTAAATCTTGGACTGACTTTTAATTGTTGGCAAAAGTTTTGAGGAAAAAAAAAAGGTGCCAACAGACGCCAAGCTGGTCTTCCTGCTGTTGGGACTAGACAGTAATATTAGCTGGCTCGTTTAGTTATGTCTTGTATTGCTGCACTTATTCTCGCATAATGTTGCTTTAACTACTACACCAAACACACATTCAGGATGAAGGAGATGACTACATTGCACACTATACCAGTACTGACCTGCAATCACAGTGTTGACACATTCATACAGCAGAGACATGGCAGATGTACTGTGAAAGAGGAGGACGGGGTAAGAAACGGAGAGAGGGAAGTGCAGATTATTAGTGATCTAACCGTCAGATCAAACTGCTGTGATAATGTTAATAATTAAAACTTTTCATCTCACCTGTGGATAAGGTTTGTAAGAGGTTCAATCAGCTTCTTCCCCAATCGTGGCTCCAGTGGTGTTAGTGCACCAAACTGTAAAACACACACAGAAAGTGCCGTGACACACAGGTGAATATCTCTTACATCAGACTTAACACTTTTGTCAAATTAAAATTCCTCTTGAATACTTTCCTGTCTGATCATAATCACTGATAGATTCAAGGAGTTACATCGTGAAAATGTGCTCTAATTTGTGTTTGACACTTTCTCTGTTCACATGAATACAAGTTGCTACGCAATGCCACCAGTCATGTGACTTCACTGCATTTTGGTTGACTAAGGCAAACATTGGTAGATGAACTAGTATCAATTCCTCTTTTCTGAGGGATTTATCCCTGCACAGTTGATGCAATATAGGGAGTGTCAAACAAGAATCCTGGCTTGGTTGTGCACAGTAGGGTATGTTGCCGTGTATCTCTTTGCTATAGTGGACAGAGAAATATAAGACCACATATATAACTTCAACACAGATCCAGGAACTTTAAAAAGGTGGTTTTCTTGTATCCTGTTGACATACCAGCTTGATGATCTTAATGAGAACCCAGTTATTAGTAGAGGAGGTCATGAGTTTGAAGAAGAGGGGGGCCAGGGACAGGTAGTTCTTGGGATTTCTCCGAGCCAGCTCACAGATAACGTTTACTGCTGCAGACTGGACACCTACAGAGGAGAAAATAAATTAGATACAAAGATATAAATACATAAATTCATTATAAAAATAAATAAATAAATAAATAAATGAATGTAAATGGCAGAATAAATGGAGAAAAAAAATCTGTCTATCAGACATAGCTTGAAGTTTAAAACGAGGGTTTTTGAGTTGACTCATTTAGGGTGAATTAAGTACAGTGGCTACAAAACAGCGCAGCTCTAATATCGCAGTATAACACAGTATAAAATCTCTACAGTAGTCATTAACAAAACCCTTTCAGAAACTCAGACCAGTAAATATTGCCTCTCTGACACAGTAAACAAGTGTGACACCACCACTGCCAGATAAATGTCCTGTGAAATGCTTTTATCTGTGCAACAAAAATAGTCCTGTGAGTAGCTGAATATTCCCAGACAAGCCCTGGCAGTTTTACAAATGAGCCTTCTTTAATCTCATATTCTTAGTTGCTGAATAATTCATGGGGTTCAGGTGACAGAGAACGCCTGCCCATCGGTGTTTCCAGCTGAGTCTACCATGCAGTGTCTTTCCTAATACCTGGGTCTGGGTCCTCCAGTTTCTCCTTGAGCCTGGGGAAAGCAGGGCGCAGGGACTCAGGGTACTTCAGAAAAACTTTGTACATGATCAACACCGCTTTCTTTCTGATGTAGGGTTTAGTGTGGGACATCTAGGGCAGGGAAAAAGCAAAAAGAGTACAGACAGTTGAGTTCAAACTCCTGAATGGGAATATCTGAGGTCAATAAAGATGCAGGAGAAAAAAGCAACAGAGCTGTCCTTGTTGGCAAAACTCTTGTCCATGACTCACCAGTGTCATGATATCATTGGCCAGGTCACGAGCCAGGTCAGGGGTCACAAAACAAGACAGGCCAGTGAGGGCAACACCTGTGTCGTACTGGTTGGGACTGCTGAGATCCTGCAAAACAAAAAGTTAAAAATAGGAACGGTTCGTGAGACTGAAAATGTTGGCAGAGGGATGAAAAACAGTCACTGAGGGTGCAGAATGGAATTTTTTTTAAAAATCACTGACCTTGCGGATCTGATTGGTTGTCAGCATGATGACATCCGTGCTCTCATGAAAGCACTGCGAGGCCGCCAGGTAGCCAATCCTCTGTAGGAAGAGAAACAAGCAGAAAGCATTACATACTGGTGCTATTATCAAAGATATCATTACAGACATTCATCAACCTGCAGCAGTTCCATAGAGATTTACCAACACTGGTATATAGGATCAGCTGATACTATTCCTTGTGCTATTTTTGTGTCAGTATCTATGTGGAGAAATGTACTTTTATTCTACAGAAAAAGGACAGTTTTTGAGACTTACTGAAGCGCAACAACAATTAACAATAACCACAGCTGTCTTGATTAGTTGATCGCCAACTATTTTATCAATCGATTAACAAAGTATTTAGTGTAGCTCAACATTGGGTTGGCTTTGGTCTGAATAATACCATGTTTACAGAGTGATTAATCTTAAACAGTAATTGGCAGATTATTCAATAATGAAAATAATTGATGTTGCAGCCCTGGTCATAATGTCATACTATGGCAACAGACAACATTTCCCCCAAAGCATTTCTAAGTTGTGTAATTGTTCCATTTTCCTCAGAGTAGCTACTACCAGCGACAGGATAAAATGTGATTTTTACTCATTCATTGAGTCTGTAATGGAGACGTGACAGCAGACGGAAATGGTGCCAGACAGCCAGCCTGACTGGAATGAGAGTCTGCCTTCATTATCCCGAGAGATTTCGTGCCCAGTGGCAGACAAAATAGCACAGAGAAAGCTAGGTTTATATGGATGAAATGACTAAATGACGGTGGTGTCATCATTCTCTAGCCATTACATTGTGCAATCAACATTTAGTTCATAACGATCCATTACAGCATTACACCAAAAAAAAAAGCCTATTGTCAGTTTCATCCAGAAAGTGATCAGGTGGAACATTCTGAGATCTGCATTTCAGAGACTTAGATTCAAATTGTACCTTGTATGTGAACTTGGAGGAACTCATGACTTCAACGATGTTGAAAGCGGCCCAGCTGACATCATAGCCCAGCATCTGAAGCTGTTACACAGAAAAGAAAAGACAGATAGAGAGAGATGTGGGTGAATAAACATAGAAGAGAGGGGAGGCTCTATGATGTCCCTATGGTGCACAGAGAGACTAGATGATTAGAACTGAAAGGTCTCAAAGTGAGCACAGATCCATGCCAATTGCATCAAGTCATATAAACCTAGATGTGGGCCTAGGCTATAAATAGAAAGAGTGCTTTCAATTTTAACAGAAATTGTACACTGTTCTCAATGAGTGCCAGCTGCTGGCTATCAGGATGTGCAGTGACTAATCCTGAGCTATAAAATTAAACATGCAGATGCAGCTTTGTACCTGTTTTATAAAAGATGCATTACTGGTAGTGTTTTTTGATTAGTCACTTAGTTGATTAGTATCTGCCCCTGATGAAGCCCTGAGAGTAAACAATGGGCTTTGAGAAAGATGCCGTTTGAATAGAAAAGATAATATACAGGTACATCTCAAAAAATTAGAATATCATGCAAAAGTTCATTTGTTTCTGTAATTTAAGTGAAATAAGTAAATAAGAAATAAGTGAAACGTTCATATATTCTAGATTCATTACTCATAAAGGAAATATTTAAAGCCTTTTTTTTGTTTTAATTTTGATCATTACGGCTTGTATTTTTGGGTCTGGCATCTCTCATGGACCTCTTGACAATACCCCTTAGATTCTCTATGGGGTTGAGGTCAGGCTAGTTGACCAGGTCAGTTACTAGTCATGCTGGAATAGGAAATCAGCATATCCATACAGTATGGAGATGCTCATTTCCTTTTACAGCGAGACTTGGGACCTGCCCATGGTGCCAAAACAACTAGTAACTGGCATTACTGTACTTGATTGGCCAGCCAAGTCGCCTGACCTGAACCCCATAGAGAATCTACAGGGGAGTTACAGTTATCAGCCAGCCAGAAATGTTCCACTGATTGTATGTCAACACAATATGTCACACTTGCAGAAGCGTAAGAAACTGTTGAGCATGTTGGATGACAACAAATTCAATGCCTGTTTAAAAAAAATAAAAAAATCTTCCCTGGCTGGCTTACACATTTTTTTGAAATAACTGAACTCAAGACAGAATACGTATTAGAATGTATTATCTTACCATATTACGAACCACAAACTTATAATCTTATCTGTTTTGTTTGGTTAGTTAGTTTCTTTGTTAATATCAAACGTTAATGTTGCAGTGACTACCCTGCTTGTGTTACAGGAATAAAGACACAGGTTCAGAGGTGGGCTTACGCTGAGAGCCATTCACTAGCTTGCTGGTGTCTATGCGTATCAGTGCCTTTGTAATCAAGTAGAAGTGACAGACAGCGAGACTAAGTGTTGAGAGATCTTACGTAGGTGAGCTTGCACACAGCATTGGCTTTGACAGCGATGTTGTCCTGCTTGAGCTCCTGCTTGATTTCATCGATGCACGTAGAGATGTACTTGGCCTGAGGGTAGACAAAGGAGAAAGGACAAACAACAGACACCAGATCGAATTAGGAGGTGGAGCGATATCCGGAGTGGAAGCCTGCTACCAAGCACGAGAGCAGAAACGAGCTGGAAAATCCTGGTCTGTCTGTTGTTGCTATCAGAGACACCAACTAGCAGGAGTCCAGCTATATGCTTTATAAAGCCACAATGCAGGCTTCATCTCATACTATGCTTCTAGCATTGGACTTTCACTTTGGGCTTTAAGTTATAAATTAAACCCAAGTCATGAGTCATTGACATTGGACTCAAAGTTAATCCAAGTTTAAATTCATCAAATTCAGAGCTTGTCTATGAATATTTATTTATGCTAATATAAGATCGAACAATACTGAAAAATGCCCATATCAATATATCAGCCAATAGATTTTTAGCAGTGATCTCTCATATGTGAGATCACATATATTTGGCTTGTAGACCAAGAGTGTTTTCCTTCCCGATGGCCATCGCCGATATACATTAAATGGTACTGCTTGCCTATGACCTAATCATCATACAATGGATTGAAAAAGTGTAAACCTGCCTATGCTTTCAGAGCAAAAAATATTAAAAACATGAGAAAAAGACTGAACAGTATCATTCTAATTAAACATTTGCTAAAAACAGGCTGTTTTATTCGAGTCATAAGGTAATGGGTGACGCATCAGCGCAACCATCCTCTAAAGCATTTTAACAAATGAGTGTTTTTCCAGGAGCCCCACGCCTGAATGAATGAGTGAAAAAAAATAGTTGCTCTTCTGAAGGCACATTTCATTCAAAACAGTCAGACCTGTGGCAAAAGCAATCGGTCAGCCTTGTCAAACAAACACATACACATATAGCTTTGTGGAGTGTGTGTGCCGGTCATGTGTGCACAGTCATGAGACAGCACAGTGACAGGAGGAGGTTGAGGAGGGGGAGGACTGAGCTCTGCTGCTGCTCCTGTGGCTAGCGGGGCTGGATTCAACCAGTCACCAGACACACACAGAGTGCTTCTCCATCACACTTGTTTTCAATGACCAATTCAGAACCCATCGAAATAACTGAAATACTTGTCAAAGGGCCAACAAAGACAATCTCTCAGCCACTAACACAGACTGACTGAGCTGGAAATCAACTTTAAATTTCTTCCTGCCAGTAATCTCTGATTTACCCTTAGAACCTATTCACACCTTTCTTCGATATGGCTGCTGTTCCGAAAGGCGTGGGAGGCAGAGTGAATGAATGGGCCGTGCAAAGACGTAGCACCCACATGAAAAATAAACAGTGTATGTGAAGCTGCGGGCTGGCCAGGAAAGGGTCAACCACACACTCAGGCGTGCACGCAAACACAGCGTATTAATATTTCAGCAAACTGTCCACTGTTGACTGGGCAACCACCACCTTATCTTGGGCTGTCCAGGTTGGGTTACCACTGGCGAACAGCCTAGCCCATACATTGAATCAAGAGATCAAGGATTGATAGCCTCAAACAACACAGCCGATCCTCGTCTCTACAGACACTGAGACTAAAAGATCCAAGCGAAATATGTACACAGCTGATTAGATCTGCTTGTTTTGTCTAGAACTTGGTTTTCTGATGAGAAGACGCCACCGAGACAGAAATCAAACCCAAAAGCTGCCCTCACGTCAGACACACTACACTACCTCGATATTTCACACCTGACCTACAACTAGAGACAGGTGAGCACAACCCAGGGATCCTGCCTTACATGGGCTAGACATAGCCAACACACACAGTTTATGAGAGGAGCAGGCTGCTGTGGGAGATGGAAACGTGGCTGCTCCAAACAGTGCCCTCTAATGGCCCATCCCACCCTCCTCCAGCTTCAGCCTGGTGCTGTGATCATCTTGTCATCACCACCATCAGACCTGTGGCAGGGGATGACATCAGCCTCAACCACCAACAGGGTGTTAAAAAGGAAGACACTGGCTGACTCATTTCACATGAAGTTTATATAGGATGCATTGTTCATATAAGCACCCAGACAGATAACACAGCTGCTGTTTTTTTTTTCTTTTTAATTAATAGTGGTCTAGATAGACAAGCAGGGCCTCTTTCACAGACAGAGCACCACAACATCCATTTAGCAATTAAGTGATTCAAATCGGTTCGGTGACAACATCACTGCGAACCTCTCGATACCTCTCCCAATGAATCTGTCACTGAAGGCCGATAAAAGACACAGTTGTCAGTAGTTGCCTGGTGGTTGAGGGCGGTCACATTAGCAGTGGTCCTCCTCTGGTAAGATCTCTGTTAGAAGAGTATCTAATCTCAAGCTAAATTGTGATAATCTATCCAGCTGCTTCCTCTAACTGGTCAGTTAGCTAGGTTAGCTAGCTGTCAGTACAGCAAGTCCCCTTGCTTAAAAAACCCTGACAGGTAACGTTACCATAAAGTTAGCAACGGTTTGCGACCTCCTAACATGTTGTTTAACAAACGTTAAAATAGCATTGTGTGTTTGCTCTAGCCGCTAGGAACGACTGTTGTACTGACTGAGTATCCGTTAGCTAGCGGGTGAGCTGTCTGAGCCGACGGTAACGTTAGCTGGTCAGCATACCTAACGTTAATTTACCCAGCGTTAGCTATTAACGTTAGCTAGCTAGTCAGCGATAACGGCAACGGCAATATGTGTTGACGTGAAAGACATCAATGAATGTGAGCTTCAAAATGTTCCAGGTGACAAGGTTTGCTCGTCGGTCGTTTTACCTCATCTTCCTTGTGGTTCCTAATGCCACGTACTAAATCCTGAAGGTTTTTATCGAACATCCGATCGATGCTCCCTTTGACAATCTTCAAAGCCATGTCTGTATGTGGCTTGTACCGCTTCTGTCCTGCGGGGCCAAGCGCCTTCCAGAGGTCTAGTGGGTGCCGACCGACCCGCTAGACTGTCTCTCATCCACCCGGGACCGTGCGTGCAGGATCCGCTGCTGTTTACCAAGCCCGGGCAGATGAAGCTGAGGCCAGACGGGGCGTCCTGTGCTGTGCAGAGACGCTGGCAATGGATCAGTGTAGGAAATGGCTGACAAAATGGCGTCTCAAGTCAGCTGACTTGAGTATTATGCGAGATTCTCATATGGGAACCAGGGGAATTAAAGGTCTAGTCCCCCCCAGTTCAGAGTAGTACACAATTTGGGAATAGTGACAAACTCTTTTAAATAAAATAATGGGAAATGCACTTTTCGTCTAAAGGTTTGTGCTATAATTTATCATAATAATAGCAGGAAACCCGATTAATGAGCCTCATGACATTTCAACAAGTCTTTCACAAGCATACACTAAATTAAGAAAGAGCAGCAAGGTTGACTATTAATTTGATTATTTCTTTAAAAAAAAATCAACAATATACTAATTATAAAGTATGTTGTGATGCAGTTATTGGTGCAGCAAATGCATTCAAGATTTTAGATAGTAAGAAATGAGAAAGAAACCATGCTGAGATTTTTATTCAAGTCTCAACTTAGTGATAGAAATGCTTTACCAATTTACATAGCACTAAAAACACCGGTTGTATTCATATGACAGAAGAATGGCAACAAAGGCTGCAGCTACATGAGATCTCAATAGCTTTTAAGGGCAGTTTTCAATCTGTACAGTTAATCCATTTATTATGCAAGTTACTGAAAGCAGACACTATGGGGGAGACGAGAGTGCGACTATTGTTTTAGACAAAACTGTAGATGCAAATATTTGCAAACAAGGCTATAAAAAAGTCAGTGGACCTCAGTTGGAAAACAGTTTTAAGTGACTGAATTAATGGCTTTACATTTCAGACTCGAAAATTAAAAAAACATACTCAACATAAAAGACTCACAAATAGTACTTTACCACTCTCACAATGCCATACACACGGACAAGAGGCCTTTACGATGGTTTGTAGGCTTTGTAAAAAATTAAGCCAACAGATGCAGGCAAGGGTTGCACAAAACTGGCAAAAATCTAACGTCATGGCTCCATTTCCCCACGAGAATCATCACAGTTACATCTCAAACTAACCCAGCCTAAACTCTGGTTAGAGGTGCTAAAAATCATTCAATATATATAAGGTACGAAAGACCAAAAGTGAGAGTTCATGTGGTAGAAAGAACAAAGTAGCCATGAGCAGGGGTACAGGGTGAGGATCCAGGACGGGCCGAGTGTCGTATAAAAGGAAAAGTACATTTCAGAAAACAAAAGGGGGGCCGCGCGGCGCCACAAGCTATCACACTAATAAGCTTTCCGTTTTGCTGTGATAAATAATGGACCAAACAGTTTGAGCGACAGGGCCTTCTGGTTCGATTTCATGTCATAGTACAAAATGTCCAAAACATCAACATTGACGTAACAGATAACTGTAGGAAGTGCTGGGTGTGTTCTGCAACGCTGTTGTGCCAGGAGCACTGTATGACGACAAACAAAGAGGCCACCATCTTTAGCACTTGGTCCACTACAGTGGTAGTTAAAGGTCTTTCAGCTTTCTACAGCTGGTGGTTCCATCTCTGCAGAGATGGAGCTGTCTGCTTCTTCATTTGAGTGAGTGTGTTGCTCAGCTGGGCTGTCAGGATCCGGTCTAAAGAGAAACAACATCATCAGTCACAACCACCGGTGTGTTTACAATGGGATAATTTCAACAGGGTAGATGCACACAAAAGCTTGGTTATGGTTGACAATGGTTCTGCTTCCAAGGAAATCCATGTGTTTTTTCATTGTACAAGACCTTAATTTCTTGTCAGTTGCCAAGATACTGTAATTACATCACATGGGAAGTTCACCTGTTTGGGCTTGAAGCAGCATCATCATTATTCTCCTCCTCGGCAGGTGATTTTGGTTTTTCTTCAACCTCCATGTCATCTGTTTTCTGTTCTGAGTCCCCATTGACTGGAGTGGAGTCTAGAAAATGGCAATTCAGATCAATATTTAAGAAAATACACAAAAAAAATGGAGGTAATGTTGAAGCCAGGCGGAGGCACGATCAGAGTTGTGACATTTTACCTGCGTTTTGTGTCTCCTCATTATTATCATCTTCTGCTTCCTTGTTCTCCGTTTTAGGTTTAGCTGCCACCTCCGCTTTGCCCACAAAGCGAAGTTTTAACTTGTTGTAGACCTCACTAGCTTTTTCCATGACTGCAGAGCTGGCTTTATACCGCCGAATCTATATTGTCCAAAAAAGTAGAGTTATGTATCATGTATATTGTAATGTATAAGTTTTCCATTATTATACCTATGTGTTAATCCTGTCTGAATGCAAGGTGAGTTTCAAGTAAAAAAAAAAACAGTAGGTTTAACAACAGGCAAGAAAATGCACCTTTTTCAGTGTGGCAATGACTTCAGCATTCTTATGTAGGATCTGGCTGGTGACAGGCACGGCCTCAAGTTCTGCCAGGGCTTGTAGACACCGCTCTATGTCCTAAAAACACATAATAAATAAATATAAAAAAATAGAGTTTTCATGCTGAAACAAAAAACAGAAAGAACCAAATTCATAGATGTCACTTACTGGGTTGTCCACTTTGAGTGCAAACTTTATATCTGTGTGGAGTTTCTGTAGCTTTTCTTCTGGCGATGGCTCTGAATATGGACACACAAAATAACAGTAAATATGCTGTTATGAATTTCCCTCTGACGGAAACCATATGCATAATTGATCTTTGTGTGAATCTGTCTACCTGATGCACAGTTTTTGTCTATGCAAATAAGTTTCCAACAAGCAATGATTACTAATCAGCTGCAGTTCTTGGGAAACTGTGAGTATATGAGAGACTGACCCTTTTTCTTTTCCACTTTCTTCTCTGGTGGCCTCTCTGGTTTGCGTTTGGGCTTTTCAGGCTTAGACCTGAGAGAGAGGAAGAGGACTCTGTGATCTGAGTACGTCAAATATTAATGAAGTTCTTCTAATGAGGTTTGCATACAGAAGTGTTCCCTATTGTGCACTCACCTCGCTCTGGACTTCTCTTCTGATCGTCTGGCCTTCTTCTCTTTGAGCTCTTTCTCCTTTCTTTCTTTTCTCTCCTTCTCTTTCTTTATCCTTGCTTTCTTCTGGTTGTCGGCCTTCTTGGATGGTTTCTTCACCTTTTGATGGGTAAAGCACAAGAAGTTGTATGCGTCAACAACACCTTGATTCACCTGTGGTCATTTTACTTTGGATGAAGCAAAAAGAAGACTCTCTATATAGATGATTAACATATTTTTTTGAGAAAGAGACTGTACCTCAGATGGTGGTGGAGAATCTGAGTCCGAGGGTGCAGGGATCGGGGGTGGAGGAGGTTTCTTGGACTTCTTCAATGGATGATCATCTACACCTTCATCAGAGCTACTGCTGCTGTCACTGTCACTCCCTTTTTTAACCTTATCTTTGTCCTTTTTCTTTTTCTCCTCCTCCTCTTTCTCTCTCTCACGTAACCTGCGGATTTCCTCTGCCTCCTCTTTTTTCCGACGGTCTTCCAGCTCTTTTCTGCGTTCCTCATCGCGTTTCTTCCATTCACTGATGGTGTCGGGTTCACTGTCACTGTGAAACAACAAAAACAGAGGTCCTGTTAACAACAAGCTTGTGTGTACCCTCACATTACAGTATTTGATAATTGGTTAAGTCTTCAGAGCTGCCTTACCTGTCGCTGTCAGAGGATGATGAAGGTGCTCGTTTTGCCGGGGTGGGTTTGGGTTTAGGTTTGCGTGCACGAGGCTTTGGTGCGGGCTTTTCTGTGAATGAAAAAAATAAGCACAGAGCACATTTACATCAGCAAAAACAGGAGAATGAAATCTTTACTTCAATATCAAACACAATTGATCTCCAGAATTTTGGATTAAGTTGAAACTGGTTTGTCTAATCTTAGCCTGAACACACACCTTTCTTGCGTGGCTGTGGGCCCTTCCGAGGAGGCGGATCGGAGTCTGAATCAGACTTTGAGCCGGACTGGGATTCAGAACCTGACAGAGCTGGTCGAGGCTTCTCGTCCTCTGAGTCGCTGACCACTACTTTCTTCTCTGAACCTGATCCCGAGTCCGAGTCTGAGTCAGATGACGCCTTCTGCGACATCACAGAGAAAAAGGGATTTGGACTCGGACATATAGGAGGAAATCACAAACAGCCATGACAAAAAATACTCAAACACTCTAATGTGTGACAAGGCTGATGGGTCACCTTCTTCTTCCCTCTGCCTCCTGCTTTCTTTCCACCTCGGCCACCAGCTTTCTTTTCTGGAGTGAAATCCTGTGGAAGAAAAAGAAATGTGTATTGCATGCACATTTGCATTTATAGGCTGTTTAGTTTCAGATCACACAACAATCATACAATGTTTAGTGCATATGTGTGTTTATGATTACCTGGTCACTATTCTTGCCAGAGTCAGATTCTGATGGTGTGGGTTCTGATTCAGAGGGGGATCCACTCTCCTCTCCTCCATCTCGGTCGCTGGATGAGCCCCGAACCTTCTTTGGAGGCGGAGGCCGCTAAAATAGAAAACAAGCATGAAAATGAAAGACTTGAACTTTAACAAGGACACATTTGCAGCTCTTTATCATATACAGTCTAGTTGTTTTCTGGCCTAAAAATCTGACCTGACATCTTGAATTAGTCATGGCTCACTATTGCTTTTGTCATTGCTATGACAACTCCAAATAAAAAAAAAAAAGCTACCACCAATAATTAGGGGCGTGTTTTCTCTATCTCCCGTTTTCACTCCTATAAGCAGACAGAGTCTCAGTAAATATCTGAGCATTACTAATTGTTGCGGTAACGAAGGTGCTTGGTTGTGTATTGTGCCATCAGCAGCCCTTTTGTACACATAAATGGGACCATGGACGTCATTTTTGTTAAGCTCAATAACACGGTTAAATTGTAACCTAATGAGTTAATGATTTATTTTTTTTGTCAAATCGATGAATAGGCTGTTTAGTTTATATCCAATAACAGTGAAATAAAACAGCAGCTACCTTAGCAGGTGGTTGCTTTCGCTTCACTCCTCCTCCTCCTCCTCCTCCTCCTCCCCGTCCTTGGTCGTCACTCCCAGAATCTGAGTCAACCTCACTTCCTGAGTCTGCTTTCTGAGGCACTGGGGCTTCTTCCTCATCATCATCATCATCCTCTTCACTTCCTCCTCCTCCTCCTCCTCCTCCTCCACCTCCTCCTCCGGCATTGTTGCCCTCGCTGTCCGATGAGCTAGCTGGCTGCAGACGAACCATGATAAAAACATTGATGCGAATGTTCCATTTAAATATACAGCGCTCTACATTCAGTTTGCTTTTCCTTGACAGTGGAATCAAACATGGGGCCAGAGATGCAACAAAGGTTCCAGGTCAGAATTCAACAGTACATGTTGCAGTACATGGAATGTCTTAAACTGCTGCATGCCATAATCTGAAATGCAGTACTTAAATCAAAAGACATGACAAGGCAAGTCCATTTGTATAGCACCTTTCAACAACCAGACAATTCAAATTGTGAGTTCTCAAACAATGGACATACAAATCACATAAAAGATGCTTTTATGTTTACATTTAAAGTATCTTTTACAATTAGAGGCAATGTTGAATTGCAAATAATTCATGATTTAGGATTTCTAAAATCAGGAAAACTTACTGCAGGTGGAGCACTGTAGGAGGCATGTGGATTGTTCTGGATCTCCCATAAACCTTCATTGAATCCCTTCCTTTTGTTGGGCTTTCCATAGCGTTCACTGTATTTTTCATAGGCAAAAAGGTCCTTTGGCGCAAGGAATGCACTGTGAAACAAACACACAGAGAAAAAGTGAACAACTTAAGTTGTTGGCGTCACTGACTTGAGACATTACAATGGAAGACTATGCCACCTAGTGATGGATTAATATACTGCAGGTGCCATCTTGTCAGACAGATGGCGTCTGATGCCAGATCAGACATATCAACACATCTCTCAAAAACATACTGCACACTCAAAGTGATAATCAATGTGAACCTGTCTAGAACAATAAAGGATACTAACAAGCAACAGCCTGAGATAAAAGAACGGATTTGAGTGTCTAAGTGAAGCCATTCTTCTCAACCATGATATCATGCTTCTGTAGCAAACTGATGACTCAAGGGTTGACATTTGAAGTTGGCACAGTCAATTCAACCATGCACGACGAGCGAAAAAATGTACAATGGATTATGAATTTCTGACAATTTTGTGCTTAAATTCCCTCCTTTCCCACAAAAAAAAATCATAATACAAACACATACATTTAGGTTTAAACAGGTCTAGTGTCTAGTCTAACAACTTATAATACAATACTGTACTCACGTTTCATGTGTCCCAAAGAAGAAAATTGGGATTTTATTAGGAGGTGGTTTCACTGCCCCATCAGCCACATCTTCGATCTGTAAACAGGCAAGATCTTTGAGCAAAAAGCACGAACCAAATGACAGACTTCACACAAGTTTTCTGGGACGTGATGGTGCCATGTTTTGGTTTTGGTTATCTCTGGAAAAACAACGCATTGCATATCTATTTTCCAACTGGCTGAAATTGTATGCGTGTGTGGTGCATATTAAGCAGTTTTTATTGTGAGAGAAGGGGATTATATCCTAGAAAAGTACTGCGCTATCTCAAACGTCATTTCAAAAATAACAACGTTAGCCCCGCTGCTGTATCGTCTCCATGCAGATTAACGTTAGGCCAACAGCATCTCGTGCAAATTACGCTGCTCCTACACTGACTGTGGGCCTGAAACACAGCCTGTCAGCCCAATGATGAATTAAGATATGTATGTGTGTGATAGGTATCCATGTTTGCCAGTGCCGAGGATACACAGAGAAGCTTCTACAGCGTCCCATGCAGATCAGCTCATCCCCTCCGCCCCTCCGGCTGCTGCTAACGTTAACGTTACTTGCTTACCCTGGCTGGCCAGTGGGGGTACCCCTTCATTTTAGCGAAAACCAGGTCTCCAGGCTGGAAGTTGTGTGGCATTGTCCCGCTCCTCTTTGCAGCCTGGGTTTAAAAAGTATTCAGCTTCGTATTCTTTCGGTGTCTCTCTTCGTTTGCTTTTTTTTCAGGTCGACACGAAACCTGGAAACGATGGGGTTAGCTAGCAAGCTAACAGTACACTAACGTTACCGCGAGAAGAGACCGCCGAGCGAAGTTAGCCACAAGACAGAATACACTTCCGGTGACAGATCTGTGAACTCCTTCAAAATAAAGCCCTTTCTACTTGATGTGAGGGAAATTAAATAATGCAACAGATTTCTTTATGGTGCAAAAAGTCAAATTCAGGTCACTATGAGTATAAAAGTACACATATAAGCAGGCTAGAAATTATTAGGACATAGGATTTTTTTTTTTTTTTAAATCTTTTTAGAGCCCAAAGACTGTAATTTGCCAAACCTAGAAACATCATGGCCCTTGAAAGCAGGATGTCAACAGCTTTTGAGAATATGTAAAGCAGTAAACAGATCTAACAGAGCTCCCTGTTGGAGTCGTGTCTCAACATGTAAACATAATCATATGCGCATATCTATTTATCTGAAAACAAATGATAAATAACAAATAATTAAATGACTGAATGAATTATTGACTAATTGGATGAATGAATACATAAATAAACAAATAATTCTCAGTTATGATAAATATGAATTGTGTCTTTATTGTTAAATACTGGATGTGAAATGGACAAACTTGAACCTGGTAGGTCCCTGTATCCATATATTACTTTTTAATCAGCTGCCAATCTCATCATTGTCAAGGCAAATCGAATTTCACGTGTCCAAGTGTCTCTACAGACAATAACACGTACATTGTGCACTATCCATTAGAGTCAGACAAAAGAAATGCTTTCAGGTTTTATTAACTTATTTCCATTTCATTTCCTAAGCAGCTTCATTTGGTTTGTATTACCAACACTTGTTTTCAAGGCTTATCAAATGAGCATAAATGTTTCTGCGCCAATATCACAAAATCCATGTGTAACAAACCTAACCTGTATATTTCTTGAAAAGTTGTTCTGATTATAAATTACATGGATATATTTATAAATGACAATTATGTAAAGTTACTGACTTTTATTCTACAAAATAAATTATACCTATTTGTCACACCGGAAATGGAATCGTGCACCATTGTGAGAACCTTCACTGATCCGGATGCAGCAGCCGTATCGCTTCCACCCGATACGACAATCACAGCGGAAGTCCCGCCTCTCCTGGCTCACCATTGGCTGCTGTACCATCAATTTCCTATTCACCCAATGACAGATTACAATGTGCAAGGCTGCACTGACCTCCCCCCGAATTCACCTCTAGTACGCAGCCATGTTTCGGTCTTTGAGAAGTGTTCGGCAGTTTAACTGCAACCTCCTGACTTTACAAAGAGTCAGCGTCAACTCTAAACTCCTCATCTGCACCTCCAGGATGGCCAGCTCGGAGTACAGGCTGGAGCGGGATACCTTTGGGGAGCTCAAGGTCCCGGCGGACAAGTACTACGGTGCTCAGACCGTCAGATCCACCATGAACTTCAAGATTGGGGGACCAAGTGAGAGAATGCCGATCCAAGTGATCAAGGCCTTTGGTATCCTGAAGAGAGCGGCCGCTGAGGTAAACAAGGACTACGGCCTCGACCCAAAGATAGCAGACGCGATCGTTCAGGCTGCAGATGAGGTTTCAGCTGGTAAACTGGATGATCATTTCCCTCTGGTGGTGTGGCAGACTGGCTCTGGTACTCAGAGCAACATGAACGTCAATGAGGTGATCAGCAACAGGGCTATTGAGATCCTAGGAGGGAAACTGGGCTCCAAGGATCCTGTCCACCCTAACGATCATGTCAATAAGAGTCAGAGCTCCAATGACACCTTCCCCACTGCCATGCACATTGCTGCAGCCACAGAGGTCCACCACGTCCTGCTGCCAGGCCTGCAGACTCTACATGATGCTCTGGCTGCCAAGTGTGAAGAGTTCAAAGATATCATCAAGATCGGGCGCACACACACCCAGGATGCTGTTCCCCTCTCTCTGGGACAGGAGTTCAGCGCCTATGTGCAGCAGGTGAAGTACAGCATTGAGAGAGTGAAGGCTGCCATGCCCAGGGTGTATGAGCTGGCAGCAGGAGGCACAGCGGT
Source organism: Spondyliosoma cantharus (assembly GCA_900302685.1). Taxonomy (NCBI): domain Eukaryota; kingdom Metazoa; phylum Chordata; class Actinopteri; order Spariformes; family Sparidae; genus Spondyliosoma; species Spondyliosoma cantharus. Next base: position 95,100 of record OMLP01012949.1, on the reverse strand, counting down.
GGGCACAGGACTCAACACCCGCATTGGCTTTGCTGAGAAGGTAGCCTCCACTGTGGCCTCCCTCACAGGTCTGCCATTTGTGACTGCCCCCAACAAGTTTGAAGCTCTGGCAGCCCACGATGCTCTGGTGGAGCTGAGTGGGGCGCTGAACACGGTGGCTGTCAGCATGATGAAGATCGCCAACGACATCCGCTTCTTGGGGTCGGGACCTCGCTCTGGCCTGGGAGAGCTCATCCTCCCAGAGAATGAACCAGGAAGCAGCATCATGCCAGGCAAGGTGAACCCCACCCAGTGTGAGGCCATGACCATGGTGGCAGCCCAGGTGATGGGGAACCACGTGGCAGTCACCATCGGAGGCAGCAATGGACACTTTGAGCTCAACGTGTTCAAACCAATGATGGTCAAGAACGTGCTGAACTCGGCTCGGCTGCTGGGCGACGCCTCGGTCTCCTTCACCAATAACTGCGTGGTGGGCATCCAGGCCAACAGGGAGAGGATCGACAAGCTCATGAATGAGTCTCTCATGCTTGTCACTGCGCTCAACCCACACATCGGTTATGACAAAGCGGCCACCATCGCCAAGACTGCTCACAAGAAAGGCTCCACGCTGAAGGCCACGGCTGTGGAGCTGGGCTACCTGACCGAGGAGCAGTTCGACCAGTGGGTGAAGCCAAGTGAGATGCTGGGGCCAAAGTAAACTCTGAATGCACGCGAAACATTACAAAACATAGAAAGAACGCCTTTTCCAGTGTGAGAAAAGACTATTTACATTTAAATCAAAGCGGTTGAACTTTGTGGACAAAACATTCTCTCAGTCCTGAACGTCTCTTGTCTCTTAATAAACAATTTGAGAATCCTTTGCTGTTGTTTGATGCAGCTTCTTACTCTCACTTTGTTGCACACTGGTGGTGGTTTAATTACATCTGAAATTCAACAGTACTCCACCCATTTCGTTGAAACAAACCATTTCTGGATGCCTGACCTATTTTGTCACACATTCACCTGTAGTATGTAGTTACACCTGTTGCTCGACAATACAAGAATGTTGTACCCTCAATACAACTTTGTCCTGCAAGCACAAAATGTGTGTATTTCTATACCAACTTGTTTCTTTTGGTATTAAAGTCTTAAATACTTCTTGACTATTAGTTGGTACCTTCAGGGTAGTTCAGATTCACAACGTGCCATCCCAAATGATTCAGCATGCACTGCTGTACCTTGTGTGTTCCAGTTTACAGTATGTGTATAATATGTGCAGAGTTTCCGTTAAATTAAATCTGTATTCATTAAAAATCGAGTATATTCTGGTTTCTGACATGTTTTTCTACACAATGTATATCTTGCATTTGACATTTTGACTGATGTGCTGTGTTCAAATCACAAGGATGAAAGCAGCGTCGAAATCAAATTAAAATCCTTTATTGTACCCATCAGGGATTACATTGAAGAAATAACTGAATTCCAATTCAACAAATTTGAATTGGAAATATAAAAAAAACTAGCAAATAAAATGTGATGTGCCGGAGTTCTGTACAGGCGGCAAAGAAAACAATAAAACAAACACTTGCTCCTCTTCTATTTGGTCCAGCTGACTTTGGGGATATCATAATGTTCTGTCAGGTTGTCCAGGTGGCGATTGAAATCCTGCAAACAAGCCAAACAAGATAAATTAACTATAACTGATATCATAAATAAGTCATTCCAAAGGTCACATTTATTCTACAGACATTAATGCATGTTTTATTAAAAAAAAAAAAAAAAAGTATTTATTTGAAAAAATGTGCTGTTTTACAAGTCTGATCTCACAAAGTTGGACTGTATGGTGCTCTGCCAGGACTGACATGACTTACCTCAACTCTGTGTTTGTGTGTCTTTGAAGCTTTGTTCAAAATCCGCTCCATTTGCTTCAGGGAAAGAACGAGACAGAAAAAAAATTAATGTGAAAAGAAAACACAGGTTCAACAAGTCAGATTTGACACACTGTAACACCTCATTACCAGTATACTATAAAACTATAAAATTCATTATTTGAGTGTGTCAGTGACAACAACATCTGCTGGCAATAAATCACTTGATAAAACTGCCATGAAACCGTTGTAACTACCTGCTGTAGCTCTAAATATTCCATGTTTTTGAGCAGTAAACATGTTGATCAGTTTACTCATAAGGAGAGGACACCATGTCCATGTAATGGTGCTGAACTATGTGTATGTTCCACAGTTCATTGTGATGCAATATTCACTGTTTCAAGTAATGACCTTTGTCCTTTCAGTAGAAAAGGGCTGATAAATGTCATAATATGATGTGAAGACTAATAAAGTGAGACTATGAAACATCTTTACTACACTACAGGGATAATTAAGTTTTTTGAAAAAAGTTGTCCATATCTTTTTTTCTATTTTGAATATAATAAGCTTTTCGGTTAACATTAAACTTGAAACGGCACATCTGGCTAAATGACTAAAATCTTAATTTGTCATGTTTTACATTTAGAAGGTTTCCAATCCAAAAGGTCTATTGAAATTTGTTCTGTGTTTAGTTAGGTGTGTTTGTTTTTACCACAACCACCTCTGTGTGCTTCTGACTGGTGCCAAAAGGTTT
>OMLP01012949.1:66231-83830 GCA_900302685.1 Spondyliosoma cantharus | reverse complement strand
GATCCAGATCACCGTGCAGCCACAGTCCCAGCAGGCCACAGCGGGCAGCAGGGTGGTGTTGACCTGCAGAGCCTCTGGTCCCCCTGGACTCTGCTACCAGTGGTTCAGAGGCAAAGAAGAGGTCAGTCCAACATTGTATGTTTATGTGACTATAAAGAAAAAAAAGGATTTGTTACTTTTTATACTGATGGACACAAGTCATTTTCTTTTTTGATAGTTATTGTCGAGTGTTATTTCTAAGTTTTGTTTTCCCTGTATTAGATTTTGGATGCGACTGGGAGCACACCAGAGCTGGTCCTGTGTCCTTTAGCCCCGATCCACCAAGGTCACTATATCTGTAGGGTGAATCATGGAGAAAACTGCATCTTCTCTCAGTGGGTTCATGTTCGCTTCGTCCACTCTGCAGGTTCATGTCCGCTTCTTACTTCTCTTTGCTCAACTTGTTTTATTTCATATCCTGCCGTGTGATTTAACGTCATTTAAAATGATTTCATCTCAGGCAGCAGCAGCAGTCTGTTTCCAGGCTCAGTGAGTGGGCTGCTTATTACCCATCAGCCTCAGTCTCAAGCAGTGTCTGAGGGAGACACTTTGCTCCTGGAGTGCAATGCGGAGGCAAACCCTCCTGCGCAGTACGAGTGGTACCACAACATGGTGCCCATGAAACAACACAAGACTTGTTCACTCAAGGTAAGTGTATTCTTTTATCGGCTTTTAATTATTTGTTATATTCTATTTTTAACTACATAGAGAGAAGCCATGCGAACTGTCCTGAGTATACTGAGAAGAAATTGAGTCAGTGTAAAGATGATCTAAATCAGAGTGATGCAATAGATCAGGTCCAAAAGCACAATTTGGATTCATCAGAAGAAGAGTTTAATAAAGCTTGTATTAAAATGCTCTAACCATTACAATTACATTTTTGTTTGTCTTCATATGAAAGGAGACATTTTAATTCCAATCCAGTGCAGTTGTTACCACTTTTTAAACAAAATACAGTTGACCAATAATTCTAAAACTATTTGGTCTGTGTATGTGTTTGCTCTGTGTAGCTGATGTTGTGTATTCTGTTGTTCCCTGTAGATCCCATGTGTGACCACAGCACACAGAGGACAGTTCAGATGCAAGGTGTTCAATTTGTATCATGAGGCGTGGACAGACACAGCAACAGTCACCATCGGTGAGAATGAGACCTAGGAACACTTGTTTCTTTATATCTAGAATTTTAAATTATAAATGAGTAAGGGTAAACAGGTCTCAAAGTTGTAATGCTTATGATAATCAGTGTTGGGCAAGTTACTTTCAAAATGCAATGGGTTCTAAAAAAGCACACTTGCCTTCGGTCGAAATTAGTAATGTGTTATATTACTCCATTACAGTAATATATTACTGTAACGTGTTGTCCCCAACACTATTAATCATATTATGTTGGAGAAATTTGTAAACACAGACGGATCAGCTTGTAGTCTGACATTACACATTTATAGCTCAAGGTCACATTAAACTGCAGTTCTATGCAGTGAATAACTTCCTGTTTTACACTTTCATGCAGGTCCCAGTTCCATCACTGAAGCCTCGTGGGTAGAAGTTGATCGTGGTCTAGGTATTTTTTACATTCTGATTGAATATTCACGAAGGAATAGAGGAACTACGGTAGAATTTCCTACGTCCTTTGACGGATCATTGCATCACTCATTAATTCCTCTTTTGTTATGTGCATCAGTGAAAAAATAAAGATTATTGTGCATTCTTATTTTGTGTGTTTCAAAGCAAGTAATTTGACTGCTAGTATCGGTAGGTTGTCCATGTATTGAAATCTTCAAACTGTGGACACATTAATAGAAACCAATGTTGACAGTGTGAGTAGTTACCAAGCACTGTAGAAATGAAAATGAGACATTAAACAAACAAACAGTCTGAGCTTGGGATTTTTTACTGTAATTAAATCTTTTGATACTTGTGTTGACAGACTCACAGGAAGTACACAGGTCAACCTACGGACCAGGAGTAAATCCGCTACAACAGATGGCCAATCCGCCCCCATCAGACAAGAATTTCCATGGTGTCTTTTGGCCAAACAAATACTGTGGTTATGATTAACAAAAGACAATAAACACTGTAACTTTAGGTCAGTTGTTCTTTCCTAATGCCCTGCCATTTTCTCCACAGCAACAGACAAAGTAGCTCTCCTGATCGGCAACATGACCTACCGCTACCACACTCAGCTGAGTGCGCCCATCGCTGACGTCCACGAGTTGACCAACCTACTCAGACAGATGGACTTCAAGGTGGTTTCACTACTCGATCTCAACTGGCAGGAGATGCACAGCGCTGTTACAGAGTTCCTCTTGCTGCTTGACAAAGGAGTCTATGGTCTGTCCCTTGTCGATCTAGACATTAGGTTCAATATGTTCATATTTTTTCACATCTGTACCTGTAGTTTTGAAGATTGTGACACAAACTACACACTGATCTTCTTTTATATTAGTGTATAATCACCTGAAACTAAGAATCATTGTGTTTTCATTACCTTGGATAAGACTTTCATATCTACAGAGTTATAGATATAGCTATAGTCCTCTACCATGGAGTCTGCCATGTTGCACCAACATGTTTGTACAGTAACACACATTGGAGAAACACTGGCGCTAGAGAGAGCCCTTTGCTACACCGTTAGATGCCCATTAATCCTACACACTGAGAGTAAATAAACAGTTTCTCTACAAAAAGCTTTGATATCAAATAAAATATCTGTAAAACCAACTACATGTTTATTTAAAACAGACAAGAAGCTAATGGAAAGAAGCTACAAAGAATAGGAATCTAAATTAAACAGCCGTGGCAACTTTTAGGCACTTGACAGTGTTCTACAAGGTTTTTGATGATATATTCGATTTGATAGCAGTCCTTTGTCCTTCCTTCCACAGGCTTGCTGTATTTTGCTGGTCATGGTTATGAGAATTATGGCAACAGCTTCATGGTTCCCATCGATGCACCGTTCTCCTACACATCAGAGCACTGTTTGTGTGTACAGAATATACTGACCAGGATGCAGGAGAAAAAGACCGGACTTAACGTATTTCTGCTGGACATGTGTCGCAAAAGGTGTGAATGTTCATTTCAATTTGATGGATTGATTTGACTAGTTTTATGTAATGTTAAATTTAGATCATATGCTGTACATATTCTTTTTTCAGAAACCCACATGATGATATCATTGTACAACCAGGACTGATCAAAGTGACAGCAAATATAGTGTTTGGATACGCAACGTAAGTCTCTAACTAAGTTGGTGTCACCTGATCTGCTTTTTAGTTTGGAATGAATCCAGTTCTGTAGACAACAGACTAAATGTGCATGTTTAAATTAATCTCCCTGCTTTAGGCAATAAGGTGTCACTCACATGTGGCTTGTTTTGTTTAGATGCGTTGATGCAGAAGCGTACGAAGTGAAAAGGGAGGAAGTGTCGAATGGCATTTTCATAAGCTTCCTCAAACGGCGCGTGTGTGAAGATGAGAAGGTCACAGTCATGCTTGACAGAGTGGCTGAAGGTATGTAGACATGTGACACGTGCACATGTGAAATCTGAGATGTCTAATTTAGGCCTACAATAGATTTGCTCATACAATCAGCTATCTACATGTATGTTGCATGACGTTTTAATGTTTGAGATGATCCTATGCAACCAAAGCAGCTCCTGTGTGTGAATTTTCCCCCCACCTATATGATGCGTGTGTGCTTCCTTGATTGAATTCAGATTATTAAATGTTCGCCTGTTAACTGATATTACTATTTATGTTTGGGGCAATGCATAATGGAGAAAAAGTGCACTACACATAGATATGCAATTCTGTAACAACGCTAATAAAAGGCCTACTGTGTGTTTCTCTTACCAGACATGGGTCGCTGTGCGATCACACGAGGGAGGCAGGCTCTGGAGCTGCGCAGCAATCTGTCTGAAAGACGCTCCCTCACTGACGCCATACAGACTTCTGATCGCTGCTCTGAGTCCTATTCAGCCAGAAACCTGCAGTGGGCTGTTGCTCACGGTACTGTTTTCACAAGCATTAGCTGAAAGGGACAGTTCACCCCAAAATATTACCTGTAATAAGATTCATCCATATAGATTGTTTGGGTGTGAGTTTTGTCTGATGTCTGCCTTCTCTTGGATATAACTCAACTGGCACTGGCATCACAACTGGCTTGTGATGCTTGAAGCACCAAAAAACGAAAAACATGTTAAACAGAGCAACTATGTCTCTCTCAAGAGATCATGCCCCAGTTACACAAGATAATCCACAGACCTTGTTGTGAGCAGTTTCATCTTCTTTGAACTGTCCCTCTAAATTTTGAAAGATAGTAAATTACTGAATTTAATGTTGGCATTAAAATCAAAACATTTTTGTCTCAGTGTAAACTTAATACTTAACGCAATTGTCTCTCCCCACAGTTCTACCACAGAGTCTTTGCCTGCAGTTTGATTGTGGTGTGAAGGTTCAGCTTGGATTTGCAGCCGAGTTCTCCAACGTCATGGTCATATATACTCGCATACTTGAGAAGCCCAAAGAAATTGTCTCCTGTTGTGCTCAGCTTACTGACTTCCCTGAGGTTTGTTAGCTGATATTACATATGACGATTTGAGATTTCAAAGACACAGAGATTTTTGTTCCTGCCCGTAATGACTCGTCATGGTTATGATCTGGAATCGGTCAGTGTCCCTATAAGCAGGAATGAATTTGTAATCATGGATACTTGTACGCTGTATTTCTATGCTATTTTGCCAGGGTGTGGACATTGATTTAAAGAAGACTAACCAGGAGACTCTGCTTGAAGCGGGCAGTTTGTTATTGATCAAGGAAAATCTTCCTTCACCCGAGGTTCCTAGTCTCTACACACGCATCCGGAGCCTGCAGAGACTCAAGGTCAGATTCACATTCATTGCTTTCATAATTATTTCTCTTCTTCACAAGAAACCTGATAAATGTCGATGTGCCCTTTGGAGACAAACAAGCAGTATTTGGCACAGTCAAGAATAAGCCATTTCAAATGTTTTCTCAGCATTTACCTTGAAAAGATGTCAGTAAATCCACAGCTAAGAGAAACCTGGACTCACAGTTGTGAAACCTTTATATTTCTTTTTTCTCTAACGCTAAAGAAGCATTTTGCTCTTCACTGTCTTTTCAGACAGAGCTCACATTCACCACCTGCCTTCATTACACCTATTCCAACATGGATGAAGAAGTGCAGGAAAGGCAAACGGTGACAGTTGGTAAACCGCTGGTCTCCAAACTCAATCTGCATGAACCACGAGTGCCGCGCGCCTGCTCTGGCTCCTCATCCTTCAGCCTTGACTCCTTCGCCGTTACCGAGGGCTCTTCCTTTGCCTCTGTCGGTTCAACCTCAAGTGCTTGGTCATATTATGCACAAACTGCCAGAGAATCTTCCAGCTCTGATTCTCCAACTACATCCAGAAGTGCCAATATACCAGAGGAGACTGACAGTCCTGAATTATTTGATGCCCCTAAATCCCTTGTTGCCAGCAAAAGCTTGCCCCACAGCCAAGTAAATGACACAAACTACACATTTAGTGACATGTACAATTTTCATTCTTACTAAGTGTCCTGAAACCTGAGATTGATCATTACACACTGATAAATCAGAAGTACATATAATGAAAAGATGGGGATAAGCATGTAAAATTGTCATTTCAGAAAGTCTGACTGTGGACTGTGATATGTGGTCCATTGAGCTGTTCATCATATTAATTAAATGTTTGTCATTTTTTATTACATTTTTATAAGAATTTGATACAAAATAATGCATTGAAACAGTAATTACACTGCGGATAAAGTTTGATGTGTGTTCTGAGTGTAGGAAGGAAGAAATAAAACAACCTTCTAAGGTGACTTACTTAACTGTTGTCTGGAACTTTTATTACATGTCATGCATGTTTGTACAGTTTGTTGCCATCACTGCAGTTGCATGTTTCTTGTTCATTCATATTTTAACACTGAATGTGTATTTTCAATATATCTATAGTGTTTGATAACATTGACAAAATCTGTACAACGACATAAAGACACCCGTCAAATTACTCAAATCATGCTACGCGAGGTGTCTCTTGGAGCACATTTTGTCATGGTGACACATGTAGGGCTGAAACTATCAAACATTAAAATCCATTAAGTACACTGTGCTGGGATCTCTTTGGAGGAAAATAATGATACTGTGTAAAAATGAAGTTCTTGTCACCCAGTGTCTCGTTTGACTTTTTCCCTGAGAGAGAAGACAGCCACAAATTGGAACACTAGAAATCTTTTTCTCTCATTAAACTGCTGTTGATGACAGGAGCTGCAGTGATTGATCAGTGTTTACAAATGATTGCAGCTCTCACTCCTGTGCTCCTCTCTGCACTGTAACTGTACCGCGCATGCGCCTTCACGTCAAGTGGTTTGCCGCGGCCTCCATTTTGCACTAGTTTAGCTTGCGAGCTGCATCCATCCGTGGTGCAGCACTAATAAATAAAGTGCATACAAGTACTACTTCAAGCTGAAGATACATTATCACGGATTATACGATGGCTGACCCATCAGCAGACGTGGAGTTCATGGAGGGCGCAGAGGTCCGCAAACTGTCGGAGCTGAGAGTTATCGATCTGAAGGCCGAGCTGAAGAAACGAAACCTGGACACCACGGGCGTCAAGAGTGTGCTGTCGGAGCGTCTGAAAAAGGTCCGAGACTACTTCCTTGTTGCACAGTATAGACGCTGCATTTTATTAATACAATTACTACAGATACCTGCGATTTGTGGCTTCACGAAGGCCCCCTGTCAAACAATATAAACTTGATGCTAATGCTAGCTCACGAGGCCCATTGACCTGAACTGCCTGCTAGCGCTAACTGTTAGCCAACGTTTGCGCCAAACGTCTAGCTAACGTTAGCGTTAGGACCTTATATTTTAAAGGCGTTTTACATGAAACTACTGAATTGTACGGTGTGTGTGTGTGTATATTGATTGTCGTTCGTGGTTTTGATTAAATCTCCATTAGGCAATCGAGGAAGAGGGCGGAAATCCTGATGAGATTATTCTCACTCCGGAGTCAGCCCCAAAGAAAGCTACACCTAAACGGACTGCCAAAGGTAAAGTATGTGTGAGATGGACATCACGTAACCTTCGCTGTAAATCACTGCACAGTCTGACACGGTGTTTACTGGCGAGACCTCCTGGCACTGTGTGGCTGGGGGCACACTAACAGGTTGTCTTGGGTTAATGCATCTCAGACACTCATTGACTAGGTGCACTGTGTAGGTTTAGGTAAGACCATTTTTATCAGAAGAGAAATATTTATCATTGACTGACTTTTTTTAAAAAAAGCCTAAAGAAAACTGTCTTTTCTTTTCATGAGTCAAAATCAAACTGCCTTTAAAGAACAACACCATTTCATACTGTTGTACTTTGTTTATATGTGGCAGACCCCTCCACCTTTCTAGCTTCAAACATTGATCCTGGGAGGACAGCTTGTTTGTTCAGTTAGGGAAATGACAAAATATTTTTCTGTAGTTTGTATTATTACCTAATATATTAAGTATTAATGTTCTGTGTTTAAAGTTCTTCTCCAAAACTACATGGTACCTCTCGTGTTTATTAATTGCAAATATACAATGGGTTGTGCACTGAGTTGGCATTTTGTTAGATATATCCTCATTAAGGATTTAATGTTCAGTTTTTACTAAATCAGCTTTGACAAGGATTCAACAATACAATTCAGTGGCAACAGCAATTTGGAAAGTTTTAGTTGATTTTGCATCTAACCCCATGTCAGATGTGCCTAATGTGCAGATTGTAGGGCTGAATCAGCACTTTTGTGACACAGTTGCAGAACTTTTTAAAGTGCTTGGATGTAGGACCTGCCACATGTCTCTGATGGGTTGGATAACAAAATACTGTTCGATACTTTTAAGACACCCAAATGAGGACCTTGTCTAAACTTTTTTTGTTGTATCTGTAGACACAAGGCAAGAGAATGACGAACCAGAGGACACTACTATTGAGGAGGATTCTCATGATGGACATGTGAGTTTGCTGAACAATTTTCACATTGCTCCAACATGATGCGACTGCACAGTTGTTAGACACTGGATATTGACGTTGACAAATGTCCCGTCTTTTTCAGGAGGAGCTTCAGGATGAGCACGAGAGCATGCAGGAAATGGACATCCTCGACATGAACGTTCTGGATGAGACGGAGAATGACAATGGAATACCAGCCGAAGATGATGAGGAGGGTGACATGGAGCATTATCACTCTGACGATGACGCAGCATTGAATGAAGAGCATGATGACAGAGCCCTGGAGTCAGATGAAGATGAAGCAAGAGGTCCAGTGGTGAGAAACTAGACTATAAACTGTCAACTGATTGTCTATCCTTTATTTGTCTTAATGGAATGTATTAATGTTTCTGCATTTGTAACTATTTTAGCAGATGGAGGACTCTGAGATGTTAGATAAGGATGAATACATGACACGCTCATCTATCAATATGGTATGTTCCCTATCAAATATTGGAGTTGCAATAAAACAAAATGTTACAACTGATCATGTTCATTGAGAGTTCACTCTTTTTTCTTTTTGACTCAGGATCCGGATGCAGGCGACGTGAAAGAAGAAACAGGTACTGGTGAAAAATGGTTTATAAAAAGATGGAAGCATCTTTTTACAGTGTTGAGCTTGGAATGCAAACACTTTAGGTTAGTTTCAACAAAGAAGAGAGACTGGAAGCCCAAAGGGAATTGCTGGCTTTTTGGACAAATTTGGTTAACCACAATTTATAATATCATTGGTAAATATTGTTTAAGTTGCCAGTTATGTTCTTGTAGTAGTAAATCAGCAGTGGTTAACAATTTGATGCACACTGTCAGCAATTAAATCACAAAGGTGAGAGAGGTGTTGCAGGTGATTGCAGTGTTTCCAGGTTGCCACATGAAGATCAAGACAAAGAAGATCCATCAAGACTCATCAACTGTTACGGCTTTTTTAAGACACTGACTCAGAAATCAGCTGGATATGAAATTGCTGGACTTGAGCTGAAGTTCTGGTCATCACGAATGGACACTTGGAAAGTTTTAAGGCTGAAAGAAGATGGGACAGCAGCGAGAATCTACTGCTGCACTGCTGATCTTGTGGCTCTCTTCAGCACTGAACTCTTTGTCTGCTTTGGATCAGGTGAACAGAGTGAAGTGGTTCAGCTTGTGAAATGAGCCAAAGTGTTAGTTGCACTAGTTGTTTGGTTGTCCTCCAGCCTTTGGGTTCTTTTCCAGTCTCTCGTTAGGGTCTACTTCATCGTTTTAATACATACTTCTAAGAGCACAGGCCAGTGGTCATGACGTTCCTAATCCAGGCCTTGCCAGTTCCTCGTTAACCATTGCTGTGTTTCAGAAGTGATTAAACTCTGTGCCATTCTATTCCTGTTAAATCCGTAGAAAATGACAAAGTAGCCGGGTCTTGTTTATCTGAGCCGCTTAACGAAGATCACCACCAGAGCCACGAGGCGAGCCCTGAAGAAGAGCAAGCTGTCACCGCCGGAGGGGAAGAAAATGTGCCCGACACTGGTGCCAAGTCGGACAAGGCCGCTTCCGGAGATGTGGAGAGCGACCGGGATGTTGTGGAGACTGACACCAAAGAGGTTGGGGACACACAGAATGTCCCAGAAGAGACAATGGACGCTGAAAATGAAAGCTCTCAGGCTGTTAGTGTAAGCAAACAGGGCGCTGTGGGTGAAACTGTTGATTCAGAATTGGGTTCTAAGAAGGGTGAGGAGGATGAGAAGACAGAAGAAAACGCTGCCGCGGATTCAGCCTCGACAGTGAAAGAGTCCTCTTCTGTAGAGGGCGATGATCAGAAAAAAAGGTTTGTTGCTTTCTGTCTACTAGAAACCAAAATGGCTATCTCTGTTGCATTGGCTCCTTTGTGCTAGCAAAATTTGGATGCTCTTTTGGAGGTAAAAACGTTCTGTGCATTTGTCTGTTTTCATTTGTCATTCCTTACACCCACGTACCCCACTTACCAATACCAATTACCCATTAATCAGTATTGTATTGGGATTGCCATAGGGTATAGCTCCATTTATTCACTGTTAAATCACTGCACCTTGGTACATGATGGGCTGATCACTGTCAGTTACGTATTATAGCATCAAACACATAAATATATACATCTTTGTGAGGAGAGACCCCGGGTATCCTCACTGCTGTACGTTTATGGCTTTTTTTTGTCTTTGTCCCTAGCTCTGAGGAAAACGATGGCAAGACTGAGTCAAAAGATGAAAAGGGTGAGTCAAGTGTTTTTTCCATGTTTGAATCCTTCGAATTAAATCGATGCATTCTCATTAATTAATGTGTATTTTGTGTGTAGCTGCTGGAAGCGGTGCTGCAGCAAGCAGTAGCAGGAATCTGTGGGTCAGTGGTCTCTCCTCCACTACCAGAGCAACCGATCTGAAGACTCTCTTCAGCAAGTATGGCAAGGTGAGTCTATACACACTGTCACTCACAATGCCTAGAAGAATCTTTTATATTTGATCTAAAAATAATGAGTTTTTTCTTTCTACTTCTTCGTCTCCATTTCCTGCAGGTTGTTGGAGCTAAGGTGGTGACCAACGCCAAGAGCCCTGGGGCTCGTTGCTATGGCTTTGTCACCATGTCTTCCACAGATGAGGCCACCAATTGTATCAGCCACCTTCACAGGACGGAGCTGCATGGCAGGATGATCTCCGTGGAGCGGGTCAGTGTTGGTTAAAGATTATTCCTTCATTGTAGTGTGTTCCCAGGTTTTTCAATTATCAAATTACCGTCCAGATGAGACGTCGTGGATCTGAGTGAATCTTAGCATTTGTTATATTTGGAAAATTGGAAATGCATGCACAGATGAGTGTAAGTCAACTTATTTGTTTTTGTCATTGTGAATAAACTTGTCCCTATTTAAATATTGTAGGCTAAAAATGAGCCTGCCGGGAAGAAGCCAGCTGACAAGAATGACGCCAAGAAGTCTGGTGACAGGCGACACTCCTCTGACTCCAAGTAAGACTGCCTACAAGCTGCTGCATGCTCGAGTAAACTCTCTTACTAAAAATGGCCCCACCAGCCCTGTATTTTAGGCTAAGATGCTTTTAAATATCATGGGTACATCCATTTTTAGCATGGCCTGCCCCAGTGGTAACCTTTTACCATAGCAGTTAGAGGTCAACAGTGAGTAAGCTTTCAATGACAGAAAAGTCAACCAATCATTCGATTGTTGTTAAAAAAATTGCTGATAGTCTTGTTAATATTTTCAATAGATCTGATGGAAAGGACGAGAAGTCTGAGGGAGAAGGAAAAGATGGCAAAGGTGAGAAATTTGGGATCATTTCCAGCTTGTGCGCATCAAATCATTTACCACATTTTCTTATAATCTGAATATCAAATTGTATTTTTTTTTTGACAGGGCGAAATGAGAGGACTGTAGTCATGGACAAGTCCAAAGGAGAGCCTGTCATCAGTGTCAAAACCAAAAGCAAGGAACGAGTACGTTAACATTCAGCCTATAAATCTCCTTATTACTCCAATAAAGAGCACTTCACATCTGCAGGCCAGATGTGATTTTGACCTCCAGATACTCTTCCCTAACTTCATTTCTAAATTCATTTTATATTTTGTTTCTGGCCCTCAGAGCACAAAAAGTCGGGACCGCAAGTCACCCAGTAAGGAGAAGAAAGACATCCTGTCCTTTGACCAGATCAAGGAGCAGAGAGAGAGGGAGAGGCAGAGACAACGGGAGAGGGAGATCAGAGAGGTGGAGAGACGCAGATTCACGTAAGGATCGTGCAAGAAAGAACTGTCTGAACTTACCACGAAGCAAAACAAATGACATTTGAAGCTGGGGGATTGATTTTGGCCATCTTATTTCAGCGACCGGGACCGTGATCGTGACAACCGTCCGGACCGTGAGCGCGAGCGAATCCGTCTGTTCCGGGAGAAAGAGGAGAGGAAACACTTGATGCGCAAGAGACACTGGCTGGAGGTCAGATTTCTTATTTCTAACAAGGGATTTCTCTCTCACTGCATTGTTATCAGTGTTTCTGCCCACTTTTCCCAAATTGGTGTAAATCTAAGCCTGTGAAATTAATTGCGTGTTTCTAATTCAAATAATAAATTAATGTAAATATGTTTTCGTCAGTAACTTTGCTTCCAAGTTTTCTAAGAAGTTTGATAACGTTACCAAAATGAAACTGAATGTTACTGAATGGTTTGATTCCCAGGCTGAGAAGCAGCGCCTCGATGCAGACCGCATGGAGCGTCAGTTCCTGGAGCGGGAAAGGCTGCGTATTGAGTACGAGAGGCGGCGTGAGCAGGAGAGGATCCTCAGGGAGCGCGACGAGCTGCGACGACAGCAGGAACAGTTGCGTTATGATCAGGAGCGACGCTCCGTGAAGAGGCCGTATGACATGGATGGCAGGTAAATAAAAACAAACATAGTGTATAGATTTTTGAAAAGAATGATTAAGTGGATTTATAGCTCAGCAGTGGTTAATTTCTGCTGGCTTCTATCAGTATAGTAAGTATAGAGTTTAAGTACTTCTTTATGTGCTGCATATGCAGAGCATGAACCTCATTCTGGATGTTGTTGCCTGCTCCTGTTTTAGGAAAGATGACTGGCCTGATAAGCGCATGGCCATGGATGACCGTTACAGCCGTTCAGACTTTACTAGACAGGATCGTTATCAGGACTTCGACCACAGGGACCGGGGTCGTTACCAAGAAGACATGATTGTGGACAGGCGTGACAACACTCGCGGCATCGGTGCAGACCGAGATGGTCAGGTAAGAGGCACAGTTTAGACAAAATAGAAACTTGTGTTTGAATCTATGACTCCTTATCATATCACAACTATACGAAATCTTAACTCTCACTACGGTCTCGATGTATTTTTGGTATTGCAAGTTAATAACCAATGTGTTTTAATGTTTGTAGGCAATTTAATGCCTAATATTTGTATCAAGTGGATCATCCGGAACATGGTGTGAGAATCAAACTCTCCTGTGTCTCTCCTTGCAGCACTTCTCAGACAGGTCAGAAAGACACGGCAGAGAGGGCAGAGACTCTTGGAGTGGAGGCTATGACAAACGCATTAACCCCAGGTTAGTGCCAGACTGAGTTCACACTGCCTTCAGCCCAAGTTGTTTGTAAGCCTAAAGAGTCAAATGCTGACAGTTTTCCTGAAGGAGGGAAACTTGTGCGAATGATTTTTGTTTGTCTTGTAGGGAAGGAAGTCGAGACTGGGACTCCAGTCGGAAGATGGATGGAGACAGACCATGGCAAGGTACATATCTTGAAACTAGTTGGTATCCTACTAAATGGCGATATGCTGTTGTGCCAAAAGTGCTGTATGTATTATTGTATGTGTTTGAGTTTTTGCGTTTTCTGTTCCAGCTAGAGACGGTGCCATCCCAGGCCAGAGCCACATGACTCGTGGAGGAATGGCAGGGTGAGTATCAGCTGGATTGAAGTCTCATTTCTTCTTTAAAGCCAGAACCAGCTGCAACTGCAGCATTATTTGTTCATTACTGATCGTTGTGTCTCTGCATGCCGTTTATTAGCAGCCGTGGTGGCTACATGAACACAGGAACATCTCAGTCCCTCTCCGGAGCTCTCAACAGACAGAACCAGCTGATGCAGGGCAGCGGACTGCAGGGTGGAGCTTTTGGTCGACGCTACTGATGTACGTCTGTCTGAAGACGTGAACTACTTGGTTTTGTACATGTTTTTAAATTCAGAATTCTTTTTTGACACAGTTCCAGTTCATATTTGACGGATATCTTTTTATTTTTCTGGCCGCTTCCTCTTTTTTTT
This sequence comes from Spondyliosoma cantharus, assembly GCA_900302685.1. NCBI lineage: Eukaryota > Metazoa > Chordata > Actinopteri > Spariformes > Sparidae > Spondyliosoma > Spondyliosoma cantharus. The sequence continues at coordinate 69,951 of OMLP01012949.1, read as the reverse complement.
TTTTTCTTCTTCTTGTGTGTGATGTAGTGGTCTCCCTTGTGTTTATCATTCAGCAACACCTTCCTTGTTTGCATAACAATACTGTATGGTTGCAAGAAAATGTCTACCTGTGGTGGACCTCATCAGTTTTCACTCTGTACCCCAGTTTGTCTGAAGCATTTTGGAACTTTTTCATTCTCATTAAATGAGCCTTTTCCACGTTATTCTTTTTTATTTTATAAGCTGAGATGGTTGAAGTTGCTGAAGAAAAGGATTTTAAATCACATGTCGCATTCTGATCTTCCATTCTTGGCAAAACATTTGTTTTTTCTTCTTCTAATTAGTGCTTTTCTTTTGTAAATAGTATTTGATTTTGTGTGATTGTTGGTTCATGTAATAAAAGCCCCTCAAGCGTGTATGTGTTCACAATCTGTTGATTAAAGTTTCTTTTTATGCTGTTTGAACTAAAGTTTTCTGTAAAAGAAATGTGTGTTTACGTTTTTGCATAAAAGCGATTTATTTTATTTTCATTTCTTGTGTAGTCTCCATGCTCCGTGCAGTTGCGGAGAGTATCAGCTACTGCTGTCTCGTGGGGCTCAGTTGTATAATTTAAAGTGTGGTGTTGCCTCCCACAATAAAATACTATTTTTTTTAATGCAGCGGTCTTACTCAAATGCTCACAAGGAATCTTTTTAAATTTACACTGAACACAAAAACAATCCAGTTTCTGAGCTGTCATGATGACACACTAACTATATAAATTACAATCATTTCATCAGAGCTTTCTGTTAACTCTTAACCTGATTAGGATTCAGGTAGGACTGAAACGTCTTTATTACGTTTCTGTGGCGTGGAGTGAGTGCACACGTTGCCCTTTTATCATTCACATTTTTCCTGTTATCCTTGCTGCACTTGAGGACTTCAGTACACTTAACTTTCTCATCAAACTCTATAAATTGTGCACTCAGTATTCTTCGCTCATGCACTTAGTATGGACCTTTTGATTCACTTTTTGGTGGTGACATGAGTCATCGATACCTGAACATTTTAGGTGGTACACATGTCCACTTGATTCTTGCCTGTTTAAATCCTGGCTGTAGAAAACAGCTCTTCTAAGATTTGGAAATGCTCTGAAAAAAATAGCTAAATATGAAAATGATGCTGGAAAACTTATGACTGTGGAAAATCCCCTGTTGACAGCCTTAAAGTAAGAATGTTTAAGAAGTGGATAGAGTGTGCAGCATGATTACCTGAGGTGGGAGCAGTACTCAGATCTTGTCCTTCAGTTAATAGCAATACCACTGTTAAGTGAAAGTCATGCCTAAAATACAGAAGACTTACCATCAATATACTTTAAAATACCAGAAGTAAAAGGATAAATGTGGAAAACCATTTCAGAATAATATATTCTTGGACAGTTATTGGTACGGGAACATATTCATCACTTAAATTGCTGAAGCTGATAAAGATGGTGTAACTACATTTGCCTCCAAAATGAGTGAAAGAATTAAGTAGCAGAAAATGGAAATAGTCAGAGTACAGGTTCCTCAAAATTGTACTTAACTACAGTACTTGAGTAAATACACTTAGTTTTATTCCATCACTGGTTGCTTGTCAATTTGATCCTCAGAGACCACACATTTTTTCTAAATTGATATTATTAAATCAGAATTTATTTGTTGGTACCATTTTGTAAACTAAATCTGCAAAGTAACTTAACAAAAATTGTTGAGTGAATGTTGCGAAGTAAAAACTACAATTTTAGCCAAGTGAAAGTTTAAGGCTGCAGGAAAAGGAAATACTCAAGTACCTCAAAATTACAGAAAAGTAAAGTACTCAGTTACATTACCCCACTGCTAATGTCACATGTTAAAAGGAAGAACATTTTTTTCAGAATAGTAGAATCTCCACAATACTGGACGAATTCAGCAGGTCATCATCAAGTTACACACATTGTTTTATGACACACTAAGCACAGAGGATATCTGCTGTTCTGGTGCCATGAAACATTTCCAAATAGAAGTGTTAGACAACTTGACATTGAGTGATGAGGGAGAGATGTATTTCAAATGCCTTTTAGACCTCCAGTGAAGACTGATGAAACAGGGTGAGAAGCTGTCAGCCTGCAATAGTAAACTCAGTGGGAGGCCCGGGAGGACTGGTCCCAGTCCAATGATACCATCTCCTGACAGTGACCTCAGTAAGAGTCAGCGTTGCATTTATAACACATCGTCCAACATAGTCACTGTTGATGTGCAACAGGAAATGATCTTGATTGTAGGATTTCGACCTCTGCACTCATAAGTCATGACTAGCTGTCACCTTTGTCTTCGATATGATTTCCAGATATAGCTCCTTCTTCTCTCATACTTCCTTGGTTCTTATCTATTAGTGTCCCCGAGTTCCTTTTTTTTTTTTTTTTTAAAGAAATGGAGTTCCCCTCTGTCAACAGATGCTTATCTCCTCCCACACACTGCAGCTCATTTGTCATGAAGCACTAATGATGACTCATACTGTATGTTGATCACTGGGGAAGTGCTCAAAAACAGACTTGGATTGTAATTTGAGTTTTATTGAAGTGAAGTTGTGGTTGTGTGAAGGTGTATCATAGAAAAAGCGTCCAAAATCCCTTAAAAACTTGACTGAAAACTGAATTGCTGTGTTCAAATTTAAAGGTTTATTTTGGACATGATCACGAGTCAGTGAGCTTTGAGGAAAAACTTAGATCATACTGATTTAAAAAAGTCTGAAGAGACGGCATTGATTACATAATCAAAGTCAAATGAGGTGCAAAATGTGTGTGTTTTCACTGCCGAATATGTTGAATAAATACATTTTGCATATTTAAATGTATTTTATTATCTCTCAGTTGCACCAAAACAAACATCGAGCCAACTGAATGTAGATTTTGATGAGATTTTTTTGGGAAATGCAGGTGACCCCTTCAATCATATCACATACACTATGGGGGTATCGACATCACTGGCAGCTTCCCCAAAAGATTCCTGAAAACACCAATTTCACAAGGAGTTTCATTCTTTTCTGTCATTGAGATAAATGGAGAAGAAGAATGCTTTTAAATTCCGAGACTTAATGGTGAGACGTAAAGATTTCTTTTCCAAAAACTTCCCCAACCTTCCTCTGTCATTTTCCTTTTGTCCACTAGACGGCGGTATGTAACAATAAATAAAGGAGATTAAACCGGTCTTATTTGTTTACAGAATATCTTATATGTTACCAAACAGATTAATCAACAGTTAGAACTGTAGAATCAGCAGATATACAACATTTACATCGCCAACAACCGTGTGTGACAAGAACTGTTGCATTCAGTTGGAGAACGACTGACAGCAGGTCTGCAGCAGTGAGTGAAACTGAGGCGGAGAATGAGGCCCTCAAGGACACGACTGTCAGGGATGAAATCAGGACATGTAGCAGTGACCCCGTGGTTGGTTCATATCTTTTCTCCTCTTGGTGCGACAGACTGCTCCACCACTACCAAAAATAGCCCACCAGATGTGGCACGGCCTAAGACAACACGTCCACGGCCTCCGGGGAGAGGGGCACACAGGCTCCGAGCTCACCTGGATCCACACTCAAAGGAAGAAAGATGTTTATGCAAGCACACACACAGTGAGGTCAGCATAGAAGGAATGAACACACACACACACACACACACACACACACACACACACACACACACACACACACACGCACGCACGCACACACAAACACACACAC
>OMLP01012949.1:28131-66211 GCA_900302685.1 Spondyliosoma cantharus | reverse complement strand
GTGATCAAAGTAAAAAGTGTACGGCCGTTGGAGAGGGATTCAACAGTTTAGAGGACATCAAAACGAGCCAATCTCACTCACACACACACACAGAAGAAAAAAAGAAAACACACACACACACACACACACACACACACACACACACACACACACACACAGGGCCTCCTCCATGCTGTGTAACATTATAACCCAAATTCCTGCCTTTGGAAAGTAACTGTGCTTATTTTTCTTTGATGTCTGTCCAACTGAAGTGTCCTCCATGTCTTCTGCGTTTGTTGTGCCTTTCTTCCTCTCTGGGTTAACGGTGGGTACGTTGGGTTTATGACATTTTGAGTGGCTGTCAGTCATCAGATGGATTTGGCTACTCTGAGTCTTTTTCACAAACTGTGACGCATTTCGCTTTCTCTTTTCCTTCGTGATGGCGTGTGGAATTATAGCAGGTAATATGGTGACTACAGCAGGTGCCAGAGCTTCACCTGTGGCCTTGCATGTGAGAAACTGGCAATTCACATGATATCACACCACCGGGTTATTGGTAAGGTCCTCATCACCTTCATCTCTGAATCAGTAGCAGTGCATTTTAACGTTAGATGCAGCAGCCAAGGGAGCTTAGTTACGGCTGAATGTGTGTTGTACTGTACAGTCGTGGGCATTAGCTCCTTTGTGTGTTGCTCAGCAAGGCACCAGACCTGAGACCACCACAGGTGGATCCACCGGGAGCTTCCTTGAGCAGCTGTCGGAAAACAAAGCTGAGACAACATCCCTATTATGTTTCCAGGGAACTGAAGCTCAGAGAAACAGCTTGACCTGCAGGAAGGAGAACGAAGGGCTGCAGGGCATTGTTATGGACCATAGATAGATGCAGAAAGAGAAGAAGACAGTGGAATCCCAAGAGTGGATTGAGTCTAGCTGTGTGATATTCTTTTTTGTTGCGTGTGTCCAGCCTGTTGCTGCGAACTAATGTCAGTATTTCAATATGACTTTTTGACGTAGTGAATATTTTTGATTCGCCTCTTATCTATATTTTATATTTGCAGTATTTACACTTTCACTGCACCCGTCACAACAAATATCATTCTGTTGTAAATCATGTAGTTCTGATATAAACTGGAAAATATAGGATGGAAAATATAACATTTTTAGGCACTGATTTTAAAAGAATACGGCATCAATTTAATATTGCACTCCTATTACATTGTCAGAAACATGATGGTAACTGAAAGGTCAAAGTCGAAGCAGCAGAACCTTGTCAAAACCCAAGGCCTTGCGTTACCCACAATTCAACTCAACACTTTGGCAGGTGCAGTACCAGTACAGCATCAAGCAGCTAGATGAGGAGCGGGTTACTGGGGTCTGGTGTTAATGTTTTTTTCTTTGGCTCCAACTGGCTCTGACTGAAGTGACATCACTTGAGAAAATGTATTCGACTTCATGCAGCTCCCTCTTCTGACAAAAAATGGCTTGGTACTACTTTTTTCAGTGGGCTAAATCCTTCATCTGGTGGAAGTCTGCAGCTAGAATGATAATCCTTACTCTTTACCCAGACTTCAAGTCGGACTGCAGGGCAGTAGCATGATGGGACTGATGCGAACTCTGTTTTCTGGCTGCCAAAGATATCAGGCTCAGACAGCAGCCGGACTGATGAAAAGAGAGCGTAGGCCAAATCTGAACCAAGCTGGGTCAACACAGACCAAGACCTCACCAAGGAGAGGAACACTGGAGAGTCAGACATCAGGGGAAGGCTACACAATATGAGCAAACTCTGTCCTAAAGTGTTTCATGTCTGACCTGAAACTAATCTTCGATGTTCTTCTCAGGGTTCAATTTGTTATCTAATGTCTGGTTGCACAAGAAACAAAACACTTGACTTAACAACCTCATAAATCCATTGATCAATCCTAGGTAGCATCATAATCAGCCTCCAGAACATCACTCACTACCCAGTATTTGATGTAAAATAATACATGTGTTTATTTGCAATACATTCTCATGTAAGATTAAATTGGCAAATAATTCAAATCATTTAGGAAGAGTTAACTGAACTGAACATTGTGCTTCCTCAACCCCACATTTGTAACCCCCTTTTCTCCGCTGCCAGGACAGACGGATGCTGGCATCGTCCGGATAAGTCGAAATCACAGTTATGAAATGTCTTCTCCCTCCTGACTTGGGACATCACTTGAGAGTTGAGAAAGCCGGCTCACACCAGACTGCTGCTGACCGCTGCATGCACAGTCTTTCTTTTGAACCGACTGAACACTGCAGCATGACCAGCTGCCGTCATGAACCGAACATAGGACTCATTCATGCCTCTGCTCTGCTGCATTCCTCTCATAACACAGACATATAACCATCAACACACATGTGTAAAAGAAGCACTTATGTAATGAACAGGCATGAAACTGGGACGTAAAAAAATAAAAATAAATGGAGAGACCCAACTGAGCACAAAGAGTTCCTGGAGTGTGTGCGCGACTCTTATGTGTGTGCATCTCAGCCTTCACACATCCACATATGTGTGCATATCACAGTCCGGACACTGTGAGAACTTGCATGCATCCATGACAAATGTGTGGAGGCGTTCGTGTACTGGACACAGTGTGTAAAGGAGAGTTAAGAGAGAACATGCGGCAACAGATGCGCGGCCTCCAGTTCACACGTTCCTGTTGTGTGTGTGTGTGTGTGTGTGTGTGTGTACAATGTTTATACAGTACATTCACATGCACATTCTGTACATGCACTTAGGTTTCATATATATATAAGGGGAGGGCTGATGTTTCTGGCTTTCTTCCAATCTCATGAGGTAACCCTACCATACACCCAGCTCTCGTATATTATTGGCAGAGTCGAACCCTCACTAAGATCACTTTTTCTGGGTTTACTAGAGGTTAAAATTCTCTGCACAAGCAAAACAGCACACATTTTCAGTTGATTTTCGTAAAAGAGGACCTGTGATAGACGCATTCCTCTTGTCAAAACATAGCGCCTACATTACCCACATGCCTTATCTTTTCACTGCCTGAAAGAAAAGCCCTCAGTGCTGCCATGAGGGTTTGGAATCTGCATGCACTTGGGTTTCAGGTATATCTAAATATATGTTTATATATGTGGAAGATGGTATGCCATAAAAGGTCATCAATAAAGACCAAATGGCTCACAGCAAGACCATCTGCCATCTGCTTGTTCACTTGCAAAACCAAGACTCATGCAGATCAAATATAACAAGAATAATGTTTAGTTTCGACCCAATCGGCAGAGTACATGTCAGCCGAATACGTTTCTGCAAAATCCCTGATAACTAGGTTCAGACAAAAAAACTCTTGGTTTGGGATGGCTAAAAATAATAGTTTGGCTTAAATGACGTGGTTTTGTGTCCATAATCACAGATGGATACGGGAATGTTAGCTGCTAACATTATATCCCAGTGACTCGGCTGGTTAGTCTGGACATTTCTGCACATGTTGCATTCTACGCACATCAGATAATCTATGAGCATTATCTAAGTTCTACATTTTGACACAGCTTGTTTATCCCTGGAGGACCTTTGTAAATGTTTTCCTCCTGTGAAACTCCTGTTTTTCTTGTCTCACTGGTTCACTTACTGGAAAGTGACGGCTGAAAGGTTCATAAAAGAGGCACACACAGTTTACAGTGAACAGTGGATACAAACAAGAGACACGCTCAGTGTATATTAGTTATAAACACCCAAACGTCCTGTGCACACACACACGCAACTCAATTAACTCCCTCGTTAAACTGCCGGCACAAGTGCATAACGCAACCTCTCCATGTCACCCTTGAATAGAGGGAATAAAATACTGCTTTCCTCGCTCACTCACACACGTCTCCTGCTTCTCTCTTCTTTCTACGTTATTTTATGACCTGACTGTGTCTTTAGAAGGAGACTCGTAAAAGACTGAACTCCCGTTGAGGAGCCTTTCTTTCTCCCTCTCCTGCTCAGCTATTCGGTGTCCTCCTCTAATGGATTCTGAATGGATAATTAAAGTTAAAATACACTCTGATGTCGGCTAATTCGAGCTCACGCTTTAACTTTCATACCACTAAGTGAAATGTGAAACCATCGCTCGTAATTGGCGTGATTCACAAGGTTTTTTGTTCTTTGACATTATTTATTCTCTCAACTGGCATCCAAGGTCTCAGCAGAAATTCCTGAATGTCTTTTCATGTCCTGATGTGTCTGGCCGCTGATGGCCATGAAACAGAGTTGAAACATTCAGATAAAAGAGAACACAGTGTGAGGAGTGTCAGTGCAGCCACGAAAAACAATGAAGGGACGGCCTTGAGCGGACCACAATGTGCAAAATAGAAGTTAAGGGACTGAGAAGAGGATGGAAGTGTCGCCCTGGGTACAAATCAGGCCATGTTAGCATTAAAGGAGACATATAATGCTCATTTTAATCATTTGTTTTGGGTTATTGCTCGAATATGTTTACATGATTTAATGCTCAAAAAACACACCAGTTTTCTCATTCGGCGCTGAAGCTCTGTATCTCCCCCTGTCTGAAATGCTCTGTTTTAGCTCCTGTCTCTTTAAGGCCCCCAGTGTCTCCTCTGGTTGGTCAGCCTACACATGCCTGACCCAACACTGCTAACAACAGCAGAGCAGCTCTGCCAAATCAATTCTTACATGCCAAACTAGCAGTGACGCATTAATTATTCAAATGTGTGACATTGTAATGTGGGAGGTGAAGGGGAAGGTTATGGTCCACTTTCAATGGCGGTAGCTCCGGTTAGCTCAAAGACACAGCAGGCAACATGTGGGATTTCCGCACGTACTTTTCTTCCACTATACAGACCATACCAAGCCAGGTCTCTACGGCACTAGTTATTACATGCATACATGCAGTGACGAACAGAGGCCGAGGATCCTATACCTACACATCATAAAATACAGTAAAATAAAAAGGGGTCTTCACTCCGCTGGCAGCATCTGTACGCATCGAGGAGCGGAAGTACATCTGCTCTTCTTCTAGGCACAGGTTACATTATCCACTAAACAAAAGGAGGTGCCACCTAGTGGCGCTACATTCATTAACTCCGACTGTTACAACATGGTGACCTAGTGTGAGAATTAAAAGTGGGAGGAATGACAAGGCGTTTCGGGTTCAGCGTTTTCTGTGGGAGAGAGGCGCTTCTGTTGGTGCGGACTTTGACCTTTTTAACTTTCAATACTTTTGTCATGCACAAGAACAGACATGGCACACTGAAAGGAAAGGAAGAAAAAAACGAAAAAGCCTAACCGGTCTAATTTAAAAGTCACCATAAAACATGAAAGTCAGCAGCTACACCTCCTCTCACATACTGTACACAAACCCTGGAGCACAGTGAGGCCCCGCGAGCTACCCCGACAAGAATATTTATGCTGCGACGTCCTGTGAAACCCAATCCATGTTTTCCTTTTCCCGAGAATCAGCCTTCTCAGTGAGTCATCAGAATGAGCGTTTATGTTGAGAATTTCACCCGGTGAGAGTGTGTTTGCACGGCTGCTCAAACACATGTTTAGAGGTTTGCGTCTCACTTTAGGAGGTTTCGTTTGAGCTCGACTGACCGTATGCTGTTATTATTGTCGGACTGAGGTTACACCTGTGACTACACCTGCCTAGTCGACACACGTAAATACTGGAAAGAAAAAGAGACATACAAGGAAACAGACTCAGTGTACTTGTGACTTATTCAAATATTTTCAGTCCTCGGATTCGTGAGGCCGTTTTTGCGTGAGGCGGGACACTGATCTGCTCTACTTTTGCAGGTTGCAGCCGGACATCATCTCGCAGCGGCGCAAACAGAGTAATGTGAAACAAATGTGCAGCCCTTTTGGGTTCGCTGGAGAGAAAAAGCAGCAACAGGAAAGTGAACAAATTCCTCCTCAGCAGGAAATCACTGTTCGCTCTGCAGTGATCTTTTAATTTCCTCAGCAGGTCTCGGGGTCAAAACAATCCCTAATTGGAGATCAAATGGACTGAATGGCATTGAACCAGATCTGTTTACAGGCCAAAACACCAACGAGCTGTCCGTCCGTCTGTCTGAGTAACCTCCTCACAAACCCCTCCTCCATGCTGCTAAACATCATTTTGATGAGTGTGCCAGGGTGTGGCTCATCTCATACAGGATGTGACATGTTTGCCCTGTGGTTTATTACTTTGTCTCCCATGGGGTCAAGTGCAGTGAATGCAGAGATCAGGACGAAGATCACAGGCCAGAGGATAGGCGTCACTCTTCTCTATAATCACAGGGTTGGGCCTGTTGGTCTGGCCATAAGCAGCACCCTCCCGACAATCATACATACAATCACACCTAAACATATATATATACTTGAACATGTGAGATGAAAAAGACAGCAGACTATATTTAGAAAAGGCAAGTACTTAGCAGCAGATGATTACTGAGGACAGAAAATGCAGAAAATGTTGTTTCGTGAGGGAGAGTGAATCAGTTTCTTCCAATTTTACATTTTCAAACAAACAAGCATTTAGCCTAATGGGCCCTATTTAACACCTCAAGGCCCATACATGACATTGTTTAATCACATTGAGTTGTCTAACTTTCCCTTATTTAATGAGAATTGCATATAAACATGACGCACACAGATGGAAGAGCTTCAACTGTGACTTAAAGGACACATATTATGCTCATTTTCAGGTTCAACATTTGGGTCACTGCTAGAGTATGTGTCCATGCTTTAGTGCTCAACGCTTCAGAAAATCTCACATCACTCCAGATGTAAAACATGGTTAAAAATAATGGATTTCTGGAAATGAGCATAATATGTGTCCTTTAAGTCACAGTTGAAGCTCTTCCATCTGTGTGCATAGTGAACTTATAGAGAGGAGACCACAAAATAAAAAAACAACACAGCCTTCCTCCTCCACACGTGATATCTTAATCCAATTTCATTTAGTTTCTCTGCAGGTTTTAAAAGAATAATATTTTTGTACGTTAAACAAACCAGTGGGGTGGCATCTCACAGAGCACTGATTCTCTACTACATTCTTAATGTATATCACATTTAAAAACATGGAAAGGATATCCTTTAATATCATACGCTATGTGGTGTTCGGGTTCTGACCTGAGGTAGCACACTGAACAACAACATTGTGTTGGAGAGATATCTAGGCTATAGGTCAGCCTGGTTTTAAAGCCTCAGTTTGGAGAGGCGTGAAATGTTTTCCTGCAGGTGTTTTGGACTGAGAATCATCATAAAACTCAGACACATTTCCCTCGTGCCTGTTCTCATCCCACATGTGTCTTTGATTTCTCTGCCGTCTCTGAGCTTCCCTGGTGCCCCCAAGTGCCGCATAAATGTCTCTTACTGCCAACATAAAGTATGCGTGGAGTGTCCCGACATCTTGTTTTCATTTCACGAGACATGATAGGAGACCGGAATGTGCTTTTTTGAAATGTTCTTTTTTATTTTAAACTTCTCAAGCTTCCTATTTGCGTGCAATCGAGGGTCATGGGGGCGGGGAAGATACATTGTGGTATCATTTGTTATCCAGCTGTGCTTTGTCTTTTTTTTTTTTCCTCTTTTTTTTCAGTTGCCCCTCACCCACCAATAGCAGAGGGGCTGTTTAGCACACCCACACTGAAATAGACCTGTCTGAGATGATCACACTCTGACTCTGGCTGTGGAAAGCATCAGCAGGTCAGAGCTGCTGACAGGGGCTTTTCAGGCCACACCAAGCCATCCATACAATTAAATAATCCATCACGAGATTTAAATGTGATATTAAAACATCTGTGATCATTTAAATGATATATGTATAGCATAAAAATACCCTTTTCTCCATTTTCCCTTTTATTATTTTATTGTTTTTGTTTCATATATGAGAGACTCCCTGGACAGCAGTAACTACACTGAGTGGATAATTCTGGTAAAACAAGTTACATTTTACATTGAATTACAAGTAACAGCAATACATTCACTGGATTTGATAATATATGTTATCAGAGGAGGAATGTACCTTAGTAAGAAGTTAGAAGAACTTAGATATTAACTGTTCTTAACTACAACTTTGCGGTACTTGACTTGAGCATTTCAGTTTAATCTCACTTCGTCACAGTTCTGAGGCTAATACTTGACATGTCATTACATGTATTTGCCAGATAAAGCTACTTATTACTCTACTCAATTAAGGGTTTACTTAAAAAACATGATAAGCCCATTAAAATATGGTCTTTTATAATAGATAGAACTACAGAACAGTGTATATAAAATGCTGAAACGCTTCTCAAATATGAGTACAACTAATGCACAACATGTATTAGCAAATCATTAATAAGGATCCCTTTACTTCTGATACTTTAAGTACAATTGTCTGATAATACTTTTACTTGAGTAACATTTTCAATGCAGGATGTTTACTTGAGTGAAAAAAACAGATTAGTGTTAATTCTTGATTGTTCTGAAGTTACGTTCATGAACCATGTCTGTATTTGTATTCTGTATTGTCATCTGTTTTATTCTTTGTTGTTGTTCCTGAGCAACCATTGGGTATGGTAAGGTGCTACGTGAATAAACTTGCCTTGCCTTCTTTTGTCTTTCCCCCAACACCTGAATATGAGTCATAAAATGTGTCCTAAATCCTGAGCTAACTTTCCTGTCATGTCTTAATAATCTGACAATCTAATTGCTGCCTCTGTTAATACAGCTCGGTCTTCATACAGGGTCCCGTGCCTCTACAGTGGCTCGGCTCCGTCTGGGAGGAAAAAAATTGTGAATGATTCAGCGAAAGGGACCGACCTTAAGCCCCGCCCCTCGAACCCCCAGCCAATCATGTTTGAATATTCAAATAAGCCACCCATAAAGATAACTTGGAGCGGCATCTGTGACAGACCATAAGAAACTTTACTCCCAAACCGCAAGTCCACACCACCTTCTGACTTAAAACACACGCTTGGATACACACCCGACATCCACAGAGCCTTTATTACTTTCTTCCCTTTTTTTTTTGATTCAGGATACTTTGAGAAACAAAAACTCCTCAATAATATGGGAAAGGAAAATATCAGTTTTTTGACAGTTTGGATAATTTTGGGAAAAATCTTTGCAACTTTTTCTTCTGACCCTGAACCCACCAGCAGCAGCAACAGCACTGTGTTCGGTAAGAAGGACCTATCAATGATTAATGTCTTATCATGAGCTTTTGTTTTTATTGCTCTAATGAAGAAAAACACATCCTGGAAGTAGGCTCATTATCTCGTGCTGACCGGGAGTAACCCGAAACACCGAAAACGCTTTCACATTTCCAGGTCTGCAGGGTCTGCATCACATTTCATAGGCGGACCATTCATGTCCATGTGTGCATGAAGGAGGAATCTGCAGGCCTTTTGTCTGGAGAAAGAGAGAAAAAGAGCATTTTAAAGTCGATTAAAAAAACACATTTATTTAGAGGCACACGAGAAACACACGTTAGTATTTATTGTTTGATTGAAACTACACTACAGCTGCTTTTAAGGACATTTCTCCGCTTAAAACCTGCAGACTAATCAGACATTTTTAGGTTTGCTGGGCTAACTTGGATGGAGGAATTGGAATGAGTTTGGAGGGCAAGTTTGTTTTATCCAGTTTTTTCAGTCGTGAAACTAAAGTGAATCTCTTCTGGAATTTCTTAATTAACAATATATTGTGGTTTAATTCGACTTATGCCGGTAGAAAGGCAGTGGAGACAAAAGGGGGCGACACTGCCCTGCTCTATACCCCTACTGGTGCAGTCAGACTGCTGAGAGTGGTGGTCACCTAATATAACTGAGAAAAGAGCAGCAGGATTTACACATTTTACACGAGAATTTTTTTTTTGTTGGTTTCAGTGTGTTTTTAAAATTATTGCTGCCTGTTTCTCGTTTGGGCGCAAAAAACTAAAAAAGTGTAATAATAATGTTGTAAATTGTACTTTTTTTCATGATTGTGCATGCAGCTCATATAATTAAATACTGCATACTGTTTGTGTGTGTTTGTTACAGTAAACACCACCATCACTGCTACTGGTCTGCCCACCACTGCTGAATGGATCACAGACTACACTGACATTGTGTCCAAGTTCTCCTTGCGCACAGCCGACATCCCAGATGATGACATGTGCTACATTGTCCCCGGCAGGCCGGACACCATCAAGGAGTGTGAATTCAACAATGAAACGCAAAGTTTCATTGTGATACATGGCTGGACGGTGAGTCAGAGGAACCACTATAGAGAATCACTTTGAAACCACAGCAGTCATTATTGGTCTTTATTTTGTGTTTTAGTGTCCTCTTCAAATGCCCTGCTGGTTCTGAGATACTGATGTGGTGAAATTGTACCACGAATGATATAAGCCATAAAATGTGATCTTGCATCATAATGTGATGAAAATAACATTAAACACATTTCAGAGTGGACAGGGCTGAGAGCAGCGATTCAGCTCTGCACACAGCTCATCTCTCTCATAATGTGATTTAGAGCCAGTCATGCAACAAGATTTAGTCCTTGGATTCTCTCCAAGGCACAGAATGAGGGCTACGGCCAGGATAAATCACGCCATGCTGCAGCTGACCTCAGAAATATGTTGGCGAAAACCCCTGAAAGCAAGAACTGAAGTGTGAAGTGTGTGTGTGTGTGTGTGTGTGTGTGTGTGTGTTACTGTAGGTAACAGGAATGTTCGAGAGTTGGGTCCCCAAGCTGGTGTCGGCCCTCTACGAGCGAGAGCCGAGCGCCAACGTGATCGTGGTAGACTGGCTGACCCGCGCCAACCAGCACTACCCCACATCTGCAGCCTACACCAAACTAGTGGGCCGGGATGTTGCCAAGTTTGTGACCTGGATCCAAGTGAGTGCTTTCACTGAACAGTATCCGACCAGCTGGGTCTTATTTTTCCACATCCTCTTTGTTAATTAGTGGCCTACTGCATTTGGACGGCCAAATTATCACCGCGGTCTACATTAACCTGCAGAGAAGACAGAGAGCAGCTGGCGAATGTGTCACACATGTGTAGCGAATGATGTAATACATTTGTGCCCAGTGTTGCTGCTGCGGATATGTTGTCCTACTGGTTATGATTTTAAATGCCCTATAAGCTTGTTTTATGGTCGTGTTTGTGGCTCTCAACAGCCGCTTCTTACAAGGCTCAGGGTTTAGTAGTTGCTGCCTTTGTTTGAGCGACTTCAAGGTAAAAAACAAAGAATGTGGGCATGATTGACTATTTCATTTGTTTGTCCTTTGTTTGCCTGACTTGCAAGTTTAAAGCTTGCAAAGTTCTGGCAAAGCACAAAATTAAACAAATTAATCCTCACCCTGGGTTGTGTCCCAGACTCTGTTGAGACTGGAGCTAGAGTGGTGCAGTGTGTTGCCAGGTGCAGCCTGCTGCTATTAGCTATAATCCTTCTGAACAGTCTGCAGGATTCACTTTAAATTGTTTTAAGGCATGTCAACATGTTCGTCTGGCACATCTCATCCATCACCTCCCTTTCAGAAAGAGCTGCAGTTGCCCTGGGACAGGATTCATCTGCTGGGTTACAGTTTGGGGGCGCATGTGGCCGGGATTGCCGGAGACCTCACAGAACATAAAATCAGCAGGATCACAGGTGAGAACATGGAGCGTCATCTGCTCACATTATATGCTGATAAACAGTGCGAGCATGAATGTATTTAATTGGAAAGTGGGTCACTGTTAATTGTATTAAGCATTTCAAGCTTTTAAAGTGACAATAAACCTGCACCTTTGAGCATATTAATGATAATACACCATTAAAAGGTGCAATGTGTAGGAATTTTAGTTAAAGCTATTCAAAAATGAAATAATGGTTACGATAATGTTTCATGGCAATTCTTTGCCCAACCACCATCTGTGACGGGACCACTAGCTGCACAGCTTGTTTGGAGTATAAATTAAAGAAGTTCAATTCTTACGTAGTGCACCTTTAAGCAGGAATTTATTAACAGAAAACAAATGATAGCTGGATGTAAGTGCAATATTCTAAAGTCATGATTAGTCTGTTGTGATTGATTCAAATACAAGTTCTCTTTACAAATCTATAAACCCAATAAAAAGCATGTATAATGTGTTTTAGCCACAAGCATTTGGGCATACCTGGCACATGTGATTTGGTCTCTGGGCCAACAAATTCATGCATGCAAAGATACCATACTGTAACGTAGCATATGGGCACTATTCTCTCCAGCCCTGCACATAAAAACAACACGGCACAGCAATGAAACACGATCCGTTGGCCATTACATTCCAGGCCTGTATTGTATGTGTGCACTCTTTGCCAGTGAGAGAGGGTCCAATCCGCTTGATTTGTCACTATGAAGTTTATCCAGCTTTGAAATCTCGCTCTGACCTGCTTAGAATAATGGTATGTTTACTGTGATCCGAGGCAGGAGCCCATTAAGAACCCACAATCACTGGTTTGTATTGTTCTGCAGAGCTGCACGTGGAGAAAAAGAGGCCACACGCTCACATGTTTTGATGTACAGTTTTATGGGTGTAGAGATCCACAGAGACAGTCTTTATCGACACACTCAATGCAAAGAATTTCTCCCTTCTTTCATCTAGGTCTGGATCCCGCTGGTCCCACCTTCGAGCACGCAGACAACCAGAACACCCTATCCAAAGACGACGCCCAGTTTGTGGACGTGCTGCACACCAACACCAGGGGCTCCCCGGACCGCAGCATTGGCATCCAGAGACCCGTGGGCCACATCGACATCTACCCCAACGGAGGCACTTTCCAGCCAGGCTGCGACATCCAGAACACACTGCTGGGAATCGCGTTAGAAGGCATCAAGGGCCTCCAAAGTACGTATTTACAGTTTTTAATATGCATTTTAAACCACTCACATTGACAGTAAGGTAATACATCCAGTGGGGAGTTTATACTTCTGCCCTTATTACTAGATTCCAGTTGCCAGTAAGGGACTTTAGTCGCTCAGACCTGCTGTTAGCAATCTTCTCCACCTCTGCTGTGTGACGTGCTGCACCATAAATACACATCTCTGCCCACATTGTGTGAAACATTTTCAACAACAATGTTGTAAATCGCCCAGATAGGCTCATTTAAGTTTACATGGTGTCAACAGACACTTTGACTCTATAAAACTTTGCGGGCTACAATTAAACACACAGTGTCATGTTCTGTTTTTGGTGGAGATGAAAGTCTTACTTGGTGTTTAGCCAACACTGACATGTGTCATAAAAGCGACACATGATGAAGACATATTCTCTGTTGAAGTCACAGGTTTGTTTTTACAACTTCTGTTCTCCGCTGCAGATATGGACCAGCTCGTCAAATGTTCCCACGAGCGCTCCATCCACCTGTTCATTGACTCTCTGCTGAACACCGAGCAGCAAAGCATGGCTTACCGCTGTAACTCAAAGGAGGCCTTCAACAAGGGCCTGTGCCTCAGCTGCAGGAAGAACCGCTGCAACAAGCTCGGCTACAACATCAACAAGGTCCGCAGGACCCGCAGTACCAAGATGTACCTCAAGACCCGCGAGATGATGCCTTACAAAGGTAAATGTCAGTGGAGGAGGCTTAGAGAGGAGAAGACGTATGTTGGACTACTGTAGAAAAGTCGGACTGTTTTCATGTACTTTACTGAGGATTATGGAGAGTTGAGTTAATTAGTACACATACCCGAACTGGAGTAATCCCCAGTGTGTGAGCTGCTGTTGTGGCTGCTCTGAGCTGAGTATTACTACAGTCAGTGTTGATACAAATACACCACACACACTTGTATGGGAAACCATTCACACATAATGAAGCAGACAAACCAGTCACAAGTATTCCAGAGGGCATATAAAGACGAGGTCATGGGTATTTTAGTTGCTGGCTAAGGTAATGCGACACGGCGGCACGTGATGCTCCGACAATGGAAAAGTTTATTTAAAACAAAGCTATGCAACTTTCTACGTAGAGATTGTTGATTGTCGAGTCTATATCAATCCATCCGTCCATCACTGTAATCACGTATCCGTCGAAGGAATGCGGGTTTGCTGGAGTCGATCCAAGCTAACACTGGGCGAGAGGCGGGGTACGCCAGTCTCATGCCCAGATTGTCAAATTCCAGATAGTAACCCAAAGCGCTGTTATTTGATGATCTGGAAATTAAACTCAGCAATCAACTATCTTTTTCCAAAGATCACTTTGTAAGTTAAACATAGTGTTACTTTAAAAAGATCATTCGTCAGCAGTGTTTATGGTTACGGAACATGTGTTGAAAGATTAGCATGTTTTATAAATAATCATAAATGATGTTATGCTGTAAATACACGAGGGTGTGTGCATGAAAGGAACTAGGATTAATCACAAAGCTCTCTTTAGTCACATGAAGACAGAGAGAGATCAAGCTTACATAAGGGATTTTCTGGTATTAAAATTACTTTAAGTAGTGGTACGAGAGGCGCGGGAGAGTCTAAAGTGTGCAGCTTTCTGTTTCTTCTCTCCTAGTTTTCCACTATCAAGTGAAGGTGCATTTCTTCAGCAAGGACCCACTGAGCTTCACGGAGCAGCCAATGAAGATTTCTCTGTACGGAACCCACGGAGAGAAGGAGGACATTTCCTTCGTTTTGTAAGTACATTAAACAGTAAAAATGTTCAACAACTCCCACGTGAAAACTGAGAAAAACATACACGTGGAAATGTTAAATAAAGACAAGAACACATAGTCAGCAGCAGTGTTCCGACTACCCTGACCCTGAGGACAGTCCATCTGACCTTTAAACGTCTGCTCCTCTTTTCACCCCACAGGCCAGTCCTGAAAGGTAACACCACTCTGTCCTTCCTCATCACCACCGACGTGGACATCGGCGACCTGATGATCGTGAAGCTGCGCTGGGAGAAGGACACGATCATCAGCTGGTCAGACTGGTGGGGCAGCAGCAAGTTCCACGTCCGCAAACTGCGCATCAAGTCTGGGGAGACCCAGTCCAAGTAAGTTGTCGTTAGATATGATTAGAAAGACATTTATATGTGAGACAGGTGATTTTTAATTTTCCTAATTTCGCCTGTGTGATTTTTAGGGTGATCTTCAGCGCAAAGGAAGGAGACTTTGTCTATCTGGTCAGGGGAGGAGAAGATGGAGAATTTGTCAAGTCAAAGGAAGACAACCTGAGCCGTAAAGAGAAATTGTAAGTCGAGAAGAAGAAAATATACTTGTTATTTATTAACTTATTTTGGTATAGAACTGCAAAGAATGATTAATTTCCCACAGTTCAAATGTTTATGTCCAAATTTACATTTGAATTATATGATATAAGTAATTAATACAAATAAAATAAAGCTAGACAATGCCACACTACAGACTCCACGCGTGTGATCCATCCTGTGAGCCGTGTTATGTTTCATCAGAAGCAGAAGTTCTCCTCTTCACTGTCGTCTTCTCTTCTCTCCAGGATGCACAAGCTGAAAATGCAGGGCAGTCTTTTTGGTCAGAGCGACGCTTGAAGGTGCACGTGGACGCACGGCGCCCATCATGCGCATCATCCATCCCTACATACATAGCCAAAGATTGACAGCTCACAGCAACACAACACTGGGAAAGCCTCTGCAAAGCACCTGGACTTATACTGAATGCTGCGTTTTTTTTTCTCTTTTTCTTCCTGACTTTTAAACTCCTAGTGCAACCAACACAACCTCAACCACTGTGCTGGAAATCAGTCTGCTCACAAACTTTCTCCTGTCTCTGCTGCAAATTCTGCTGCTGAGAAATGTTACCGGTTTCTCTGTGATGATGTGCTCACTTTTTGACAAATTTACACTTTCAGTAGCTTGTGCTGCATATCATTGTTATCACTTATCACTTATCACTTATCACTTGTGTATGCTTTTGTAACCTATATGTACTGTTTATACTGGTTTGGATTTGTTTTTTGCGCTGGTGTGTTTTCTTTGCCAATGTGAACTTGGATTATTGTAAATGTATAAATAATTCAGAGTGATAGGCACAATTAAGACACATGTTGTTTTTCTTTTTTTTAATGTTTTAAATGTGCTAAATGATCATTTTGTCCCTAATGTTTGTCTTTGCCTAACCACTAATTGCCAACAATCAACAGGGACCAAAGAAGTATTTACTATCTACTGAACAGAGAATCTCCGCGGTCTTTGTAAATACCTTTTTTTAATCAGTATTATATATATATTTTTTGAATATGAGTCCTGTGTTGATATCTGATTTCTTTAAGCCTTGCTTTCCCTTAGATTGTGTTTTGGTTATTGTGTCACTGGTCACTTTAAAAGGCTCTCAATCCCCTGCAGCCATTTTGATTTTTTGATCACTGAGTCTGTGGCCCAACAGGGATATGCATTTTTTTAATTAGGTTTTCAAATTTGTTCAAGAATTTGAACTGAGGTTACTATTTAGATTATCCAGTAATAGCTTTTTTAATTACTTCATGAATGGGTCAACAGCGTCTCACCTGCAACAATTTACCTCATTGACTAAGCTCCATCTCAACATGCCCTTATTTTGAAAGGTCAAACATTGCAAAATTGCTGAAAACAAAATATGAAAGCTTTTGTGATTTGTGACTGACTGGCCTACATGATAGCCATAATACATCTCAAGAATACGTCATATTGTATTTATTGAATGTACATTTATATATTTGTATATTAAGCTGTAATATATTTTGGCAGGCTTCCATTTTTGGCTGTATTTTTATAAATGAAGCATTTTGTGATTTTATGCACTAGGCTGTGGAAAGATTGATCAAATTGGTCTCCATGCCAGCTGTTCAGTACATTTACTTGTATAAACTGAAATGCAGTGCACTGTATTTGAGCCCGGGATGGTTTAATAAAGAGATAAATCACATATTTCAATATTCCTGACTGCTAACATTGATTTTAAATGATAATTAGACCATTAAATCATCATATGATTGTAGACCTGGACTGGATATAAGAAACATTACATGCCTATAAACATGGCCAAGAACTTCCAGATATCTCTGTGTGAGATGTTACCACAGTCAGATATAAAACATCTGTCTGATAACAGCTTGTTGATTTTAAAGGCAGGTAAGAAATATATTTAAAGCAATATTATGCAGGAATTTATATTTTGTACTAAATTTGGCACCTTTACATTTTATGGTTGCAATTCACTTATACACCACTGTCTTGTACATATGCATTTGTTATGGTTACTTCAGCAAGCTAGCATACCATAGTTACTTTTCTAAAAGCAAGAGGGCCAGCAGCCAAGGTGATTGGATGAACTATCTGTCTATCATAGGCTACCTTCAACCAATCGCATCGACAGTACAAGGCCGATCTTTTCCCTTTACATAAAATGTACTCTCCAGTCGTCACTGACGGTAGTTTGTGGTGAATGCCGAAGTGCTGTAAAGCATTGCGCTCTTTCGTAGATTGTATCCACTCGCTAAAAGATATGGTGTGCAGGACCATTCAGCCACAAGTCACAGTACCATCCCAATAATTTTGAAGTGTTTATTTTACATTTACATTTTAGGGCGTTTAGCAGACGCTTTTGTCCAAAGTCCAAAAATACATTCATACACTGATGGCGGTGGCTGCCATGCAAGGTGCCGACCAGCACAGGAGCAGTTTGGGGTTCAGTATCTTGCCCAAGGACAATTTGACATGCAAAGTGTCTTTGGGGAATCAGGAGAAACCAGGGGAATCGAACCAGCTGCCTTCCGGTAGCAAGATGCTGCCTCTACCCCTGAGCCACAGCCGCCCACTAATTCTGCTTCTCTGTCAGTGATAACAGCTGATCCCTCCGAGGGGACGAAGCCAACAAAGCTTGTGGGGACAGATCCTTGATTCAGGCTGACTAACAGGTCAATCTTCTACTTACTGGAAGGGAGGAATGAAGGAAAGAAAATACATGAACATGGAAAATGCAAACTGTCAACTGTACAGTAGCAGTTTTAGTAATCAGAATGATGATGGTATGTTTATTGATGCACAATTCTCTGTACTTTAATCCTCACTGGCTCTATGCAAACTCGACCTTATCACAGTATAGATACATATGACATACTGTAGATGTATCTATTACAGTGCTAATGGCAGCATTGATAGCTTCTTGACATTTCATTTCCAGCATTGTAATTCTACACATGAGTTACACTTTCTTCTTTCTTCTTTTTCTTCTGAGAGAGAAGACAGGGCATGTTTCCAGCTCCTGTAAAGAGACTTTTATAAATTCCTGTTCCGAAATGGGATATGGAGCATTTCAAACAAACACACCAAATATAAGACCATATATAACAAAAAACACACGGAGCAACTTGACACTAACAACCAGACTTTAAGGTACCCTGTGGAGTTTTTATTGTTAACAGTCACATTTTCATTAGCATGTCTCTCACCAGAACACAATGTACAGAACAGTATGTATGCATGCATGGGTCTGAGAAACATGTTGAATGCATTTGGTTCCTCAATTTACATTTTCTAAGCTTGTTAGATAACTGCATCGTTCACATTCTGTACACACAGAATGCGAACTCTGTACTGGTTTACTATATGATTTCCTGCCCAACTGGTGTCATTGTTCGAGTGGTGGTGATATCAGCTGTTTTCCAGTAAGAAATGTCTTGACCACTAATGGATGAGACCGTTATTAAATGTATTATATGCGGTCCATCCTTTTAACACCTTAGGTTTCAGTGACAGATAGTGATTGAGTGAGTGAGTGCAAAGTAAGAAAGGGAAAGTATACCAAATAAAATATAGAGTAAAAGTATATGCATATATACAGTAAAAAAAAAAAGCAAACAGTATGCTAAAACTGGCAACATCTTGGGGTTGGGCTGTTGTTAAATCGAGCCTAACGAGCTTCAGTTCAAACTGCGTCCATGAGACCTTCCCTGTCTCTCTGTCGGCTGTCTATACAAGCCTTTGGACGAAGTTGTTTGGTCCGTGTCGGGTTTTCTGTGACAGTCCAAAGGATGTGACTTTCAGCGCCTCTCTCCGCTCCGCTACCACGTTGATTTAGAAATGGACTGGTTTCCAGCACAACAGAGATGTTTTTACAGAGACGCCTCAGGCATTATACCATTATTAAGCGAAGGAAGACATAGTAAACTGTGGTAGCACTAAAGCACTAAACTTGACTGCTCGTGTACACACAAGGCTTTTCAGCCCAGTTTGTTAGTCGACCATGTAAAACACACATTGCGGAATATTTTAATTTCATTTTGATCAATACACAATCTAGTTTAATTTGCACTTTGTCAAATGACAGTAGTTGTGTATTAGGCTCTGAGGCCAAATACTGATGACCTACACGCTCTATCGTAGCTAATCACTGCCTGTTTGGACACTTTTATGATGTCATTATATAGGGAAGCTTCTTTTTATTATACGACTTTGCATTGGCGGTAAAACATGCCACAGTGTCTGTAAAAGTAGATCGCTGATGACACTGAGTGGTTGAACTTCCTCTACCTCATGACTTACAAATGTGTTAACAGTTATTCTTGTCAAAGGTCGCTGTAGATCAGCCGACATCTGAAGCCACTTAATAGCCTGAGATTAAAGCTCGTTGTTATCACTAAGCCAGCTTTCCTAAAAATTCAAAAACACATTATGTAACACAGAATCAGTGCACGGAATGAGGAAGAAAAAAAAAAAGTTGCATTTCTGATTCCAGAGTCTGTGGATTAGCTCCCCTGAAAGAGATTCCCACTCGGCTGAGAGGCCGAGCAGCAGCTGAGAAACTGATGAAGTTAATGAAGTGACAATTGTGGAAAGAGCAGATAAAACTGCTCTAGTTGGTTGATCCGCCCCTCAGCTGACAGCTGTTTCAAGTCTTAGAATGAATCAGAAAGAAACCAACTTACTTGACCTTAAAAAACTTTTCCAAAATTGGAGAACTAATGATGCGTAAGTGCAGATTTCCTCCTCAAAGTTGGCAATGACAAACATTTGGTGGAAAATCACAGCCATTACAGCTAAACAAATACATTTATGAAGCTCAGTGGATATTATCATGATTACAGAAGCAGTAATATTTTTTCAAATATGAATATATCCTGAGACTGTAACACTGGAATATAGTTACATTTCTCTACCAACACCCAGTAACAGTATCATATTCCCTTGAGAACAGTTACTGTGTGACAGATGAGTGTTAAATAAAAGATTAGCAAATTGATCACAGCTTGTGAAACATTACAGAACAGAGAGAAAAATTTTCGGACATCCACCTTTTCTCTCTCACTGTGGTCACTGTGGAAACATTCCCTCATGACTCCGTGTTTTCAGTGGATGCACGAGTGTTGTTGAATCCACAAAGATGACTTTTAAAACCTGTTTATTAGCCATCCTTTGCCCTGCAGCCTGACTCTGGACTGATTCACAAAAGCTTTTTAGGTCATCAGTGACCAAAACAATTAGAACATTGTAATCCTGTAACACTGTAAAATCCTGTATTGTTTCTTTTCTAGTAATTGTTTTTCATCGATTCGATGCGCAGCCTTTAAATAAGAAACAGCTGTAAATACATGAAAGAAAAACATAGTGTTCTGTTCACAGACTGATATTACACGATAGAGAATTCTGTATTTGTGAATCTGGACATGTGCAAAATGTGATCTTGTGCCATTCCTAGAAATAAGCTTAAGAAACAAGTCTTGGAATAACATTACATTTAAGACATTTTGTTGTCTCCAAAATTTGTGGAGGAATCTGCTCTCCCTCACTGCTGGCACCAACAAATCTCTGCTGTGGAGGTCTGATTCACTCTGCTTTTCATCACCACCACTGAGTCTTTCCCCTTTGCAAAAACGAGGACACTAGGGTCTGAACTGCTGCGGCAGTAGTTGGAAAACAAATGCAGTCACTGCTTTTTCGAGGAAAATGTTGTAATGCTTATAGAGGAGCAACAGCTCACAGAGCCAGCTGCTCTGCAGAGGGAGCAAAGTCGTGTGTACATGTGTTTGTTTTATGGGAAGAAAAGGAGCTTCTCTTACACTATTAAACACCATATATTATGCAGTTTATGATTTTACATCATAAAAAGTGCATGTGTAATCATCATAACTGTATACTGTATAAGCTTATGTACGGAAGTAGATTAAATCTTTTTAATGTTATCCCTGAAAAGTCTGTATTCTTTATGTAACAGGGCTGAGAGTCTACAGTCATACACGCTCTATGAGGCTACACAGCAACGCTTTGCACTTACTTTTAATGTAGCGTGTTAGCATGCTAACATTTGCACACTTGCATGGATGGAAACAGTTTTTTATTTAAGTTAAAGAAACACTTAATTCATCTGGAACAATCCTCTTACTCAGGGTTGCCCAAACTTTTCCCCTCGAAAGGGCCAAAACTAAAACTTATTGGTGGGCCAAAGGCGTCTCTTGTATTGTGTTGTATTATTAAGAATGGTTCTAGGATTCCAAGTGACCTTAATAGACTGCCACAACTCTGCCTGCTGTTCAAAGTTGTGTCAGTCGTTCATCTTATGAGAAATCATGATTATAAATATAATTATTGGTGTGAAAACTGAGACCTTCCCTGTCTCTCTCGGTTGCCTATAGAAGCCTGTGGACGATTTGTTGAAGGAGTTTAAAGCTGCTGGACTGTTGATTTCTCATTCTCGTCTCAGTGCCTCTCTGCACTCTGCTAACAGAGTTCATGTCGAAATGGAGTCTGCTAATATAAACTAAGGATGGGCTTCCAGTACGACACAGAAGCCCAACAGAGCACCTTAAAGGGCTAGATGAACCGGTTGACAGCTGACCTGGTGATCCCACCCTGTTGGCGGTCACAGTTGTAAACAAACCTTCAAAGACACGAGCTGAGTTTGATAACTTCTAGTTAAGTTCATCAGTGAACAAGATTTATATCCAAACTGAACAAATGTGTGATTTGAAAGCTGCTTCAGATGGTGATAGTATGAGTTTTGGTGAGCCCGTTGTTTACACCTGGACTACAAGTTGGTCCTCTAAAGAATCAAGTTCACTGTAAACTGATAATTGGTTTCAGTCGTAGTTGTTTGTTGAGTGTTACCAAGCCTGTGAACTTTATTGTTCAATTGACCTTCACAGCAACAAGCTTGTAACTTTTCAACCATCGTCTCCTCGGCCTCCTGCCCAGTTTTACTTGGCATCTTATGCCGGAGTTTTGGGCAACAAGTCACTTACCGCGAAGCCAACTACTCTTGCCTGACTGTTAGGACGTAATCCCCAGCTGGCATGTAATGCCATCTTTACCCAGTCAGTGAGTGAAACGCTTAATGCAGTGGGTCAGTTTGGAAGTAATGGAGACCATAGAAGGCGCTATAATAGCAGTCTGTGAGTGCAGGCTCCATTGAAAGCTAAGAACATTGTGATGTTATTGATGCTTAACATGATGTCCGTTGGTTGAGTGTGCCAAGATGATAGGAATCTGATAACTGGAACCTGATCTGAGTAGCTGTGTATGTGGTAAGAAGTAACATTTACCAATAATAGATAGACACCTGAATCTCCGACTGTGCTGTTGGTGATTGAGTTGCATTGTGGGCAATGTAGGCAGCAGGCGGTTTGACATGGAAGAAGAAGGTGTGGAATAAAAGCAAGATGGTGTTTGCAGTTCAGCTTCAACGTTATAGGAGTAACTTGACTGAATACTTTTTAATGACCTATAATGCATTTGCAATGATATTGCTTGATGCACATTTCAGTTTCCTCTGGAATTTCTCTCTCTTCTCTGCTGTCTGATGCCATAACAACAGGTCAGTGGAAAGGGGCCCTAAAAGGTTTGCGTGTGACACATGGTGATAGTTTGCCCTCTCCTGAAACAGTCATGACCGCCTTCTCTCGCCTGCATCGCCATACTGACTGTAAATATTGACAACAGATTCAACCAGACAGGATCGGAGATAGCTTTGCTTGGCCGAAATACACTGAACTTAAGGGTGCACTATGAAGTTTTCCTGTCAGAAGAGAAAGATCTTGTTAACCAAACTCACCTTAAAGGACAACACGCTTTCACACTGTGTTCCTTTGTTTATATGTAGTGGACCCTGATTCCTTTCCAGCTTCAAACAGCATTCTGGGGACCTAATTTTCGTCTGAGAGCAGCTTGTTTATTCAGTTATGGAAAAAATACATATTTCTGAGCTTGTATAATTACCTAATTTATACTTAGGTTTTTAAGATTCTTTAAGTGTTTCACTTGATTGTTCATTCTGTGACATATCTGAATTTATATTTTGTGTTTTGTTTTTGTGAATGTGACACATTTCATTTGACTTTTATTGCATGCCCATGCACGTGCATGTATGCACCCATACATGCGTCCCTAAATAATTTGGAGAAGTGAAGTTGACATGTTTGCAATGTGTTTATGATTTTATGTACTTTTGAATTAAACCAATTGATCAGTGAGCAGCTATAAGGCAATCAGCTGACAGTAGTCATTCAATCAATATATTAGTTGAGTAAAGCAAACAGGAAAGCCTACAGTAACACTGTCACTCCTGCTCTTGTACATGTAAGTGATGAAAACATTAATACTACATTGTACTAGTTTTAATGAGAAGCTCTACTGCCAAACAGTTTTGTAAACTCTCCTCATAAAGCAGTCTAATGATTTACTTTACACATATTTTTCCATTCCCCGCCCGGAGGTCAGCAGCCAATGGTTTGTCAGAGTCTATTTAAGACGCTGATAGTTCAAGGTGGTTCAGATATCAGCGCTCTGCGCGCAACAGGACGGAGCGAACTCAGCCTGAGAGGGATTTATACAGTCTTCTGCAACGAGATCCGACTGATTTAATCAAGTGTTGAAGCGATTCTCTGTGAAAAGACAAAGCTGTGGAAGAAATGAAAGCGTGGCGCGTTGTGTTTCTGTACTTTCTGGTGTTGGATGCAGTTGTGCAGCATGTGACGTCCCTGGAAGAAGAGCTCGCCGATTCTATTTTTGGTGAGTTTCCACTTCAAACTTCACGCACATTTGCTGCCACACACACTTCTGTGCAGAACTGTTCTGGTTCGGCGCACACAGCGGGGCTGATAGTCGAGGTGAAGATGTATCGTGTGAAGTAAACTTGTCTGATTTGTGCGCCCTGCTCGTGTTTTCATGCTGGGTGTAGTTTGGACTCTGATAATAACAGTAACGGTCTGTCTATGAGATACTACACATCACGTGTCTATGACTAACTTTGCCTTTGTGGTTTTTGGCGAATACCCAACTTCTACTAACTACTACTTGAGACAAGATGTCTGTTGTTCACCTTCAGAGAGTGAGAGGAGCAAAGTAGTGAAAACATTCAGACTTCTAGTAGATCTCAACATGTGAGTCAAATGAGTCATCAAAGTGCAGATATGATCATTTATGTTTACAATATGGCACTTTTATTGCTTCAACCTCTTTGCAGTGCAAGCCTTATAAATGTCTGTGAGGCTCCTGCATCCACCTCCCCACCTCCCCACCCCCCACTCTGAAAACCAGCACAACCCCCCCAGTTGAGTTGAGTCAGCTGACTGTGTGAGGACCACTGAAACTTGGGCAGATTATAGTCGGTGAGGTGGCAGGAACAAAGCTGGGAAAAACTCTCGCTGGTTTCTATGGAGCTCCGTCTGACCAAGTGAACCCCTGTAACCCCCGAGGACTGATCTTCTCTAAGGTGGAAGCTCATTTACTGAGGGGCCACTGAGGGGCCAGTGCTTATTGGAACCAGTCACTCAGTTAGCCAGTCAGGCGTCTTAGACCGCCCAGCCAGAACGTTGAATAAGATTTACACATGTGACAAAAACACTGCAGAGGAATTTCTTCTTCTCTCGTCTTGATTGTGTGCAAAAAAGTAAAAAAAAAAAACTAATTTGTGAACCTTCCTCTCATTCAGGTAACTTTCTCGACCCTCTGAAAGACTTGATTGAACACAAGGATGACGCCAATCAAACCGTTGCGAAATTCTCCCTCCGGAAACCGCCCCATCCCGATGACGACCTGTGCTACATCGTTCCTGGCAAACCTGACTCTCTGGCAGCCTGCACCTTCAACAGCTCCTCCAAAACCTTCCTAGTGATCCACGGATGGACGGTAAGCCGAGATTCTTCAGCCTGTTGTGACCTGTCTGTCTCTTGAAACTCCCACAGGCTTGTTGTTCTCTTGACACTGCTTTGGTTTGGAAAAGAAAAAACACCTGTGACTGGAAGTTTGTTATTATTTCACCAAATTGTAGTGCCATTAAGTCTAGCCATATTCACATAACTAACTTTCTTACTGCAAATGAACTGGACTGACGTGGCTTATTCTTCCTGAACTTCCTAGACTTTTAACAAAAGCCTGTTTTTCAGCCTTAAGTTTACTGTTTTGATTCCAACAGTTGAGCGGCATGTTTGAAAGCTGGGTGGCGAAGCTGGTGTCAGCGCTGTACGAGAGAGAGCAGACGGCCAACGTCATCGTGGTGGACTGGCTCACCTCGGCACAGAACCACTACGTGGTGGCTGCTCAGAACACCAAAGCAGTGGGACAGGAGATCGCTCGCTTCATCGACTGGATCGAGGTCAGTGAGATTCACAGGATTCATTATTTCATTATAAGATGTTGACAGCTTTTCACTACGTCTTTATAAAAGGTGTAAAAACAGTGTATTTTCATCACTGCATTTTAAATTATCTCTTACACAAGAATATTGGTGCCAAAAGAACATTTAGTCACTAATGAAACCCTTCATGACAAGCCATAGCACCTTTACTGATTTGACTGATTTGACTGATTTTCAAATTTTTACTGAATTTATTCACCATTAGTAACTTATAGACAATGTCTGAGTATATTTTATTATATAAAATAGTCATAAACATAGTAGTAATCCACACAGACATTAATTTTAAGATATTCTGCATGTTTAGTTTATCAGTGAAGTAGGGAGAGGTAGCATTTGTGTCATTGTTTGCCTAAATTGTATTTTCATTAACGTTCTATAAAGGAAACCACCAACATGCCTCTTGAGAACATCCACCTGATTGGCTACAGCCTCGGCGCTCATGTGGCAGGATTCGCTGGAAGCCATGCAACCAATAAAGTTGGACGAATCACAGGTAAGCAAAACATGTCTCACAGTCTTCACAGTTTAATTTGGAAAGAGTTCAGTTTAATTTGTGAGGTGACTGGTGAATTCACTCTAATCTGCCTCTGCAGGTCTGGACCCAGCTGGTCCTGACTTTGAGGGGATGCACGCCCACCGCCGTCTCTCCCCCGACGACGCTCACTTTGTGGACGTCCTCCACACCTTCACCCGTGGCTCCCTGGGTCTCAGCATCGGGATCCAGCAGCCTGTCGGCCATGTTGACATTTACCCCAATGGAGGCAGCTTCCAGCCAGGCTGCAACCTCAGGGGGGCCCTGGAGAAGATCGCTAACTTTGGGTTATTTGGTAAGAATGACTTATAAAGAGAAATTAGCACAGCCACGTCTATATTTGTAGAAAGGGTTAGGGTTAGTTAGTTAGTCAGTTTTTAAACAGACAACGTTAGGTCTTGGCTTTGCATAAGATACATTATTCACCATTTCAGCATAGCCTGTTTGACCAACCATTCGATAATGTTGTTCTCTGCTGTAAACAGGCTACAATGCAAATATTTTATGCTAATTAGTACATACAAAGTACACTGTCAAGCAGCTTCAGCTTCACTGTAGCTCCTTGCTGCTTGTCATTAATCTGTCTCGGCAGTGAACATTGTGAGTCGCACAATGAACCCATTCACAAATGGGGGAAAATAAACAGAGGGCCCCAAACATGACCGATGAAAGGTCAGATACATTATCTGTCTGAACTGGTTGAGCTCAAGTAAATGTATCCAGAGTGTGGGCAGTAGAGGAATGTGACATAATTATATGTTTCATTAAAAGTCGTTCCCTCTCTTCCTTCTTCAGCCATCACAGACGCAGTCAAGTGTGAACACGAGCGCTCGATCCACCTGTTCATCGACTCCCTGCTGAACGAGCAGGAGGCGGCCAAGGCCTACAGATGTGGCAGCAGCGACATGTTTAACCGCGGCATGTGTCTCAGTTGCCGCAAGAGCCGCTGCAACACGGTGGGCTATGACATCAGCAAGGTCCGCAAGGCGCGCAACGTTCAGATGTACACCAAGACGAGAGCCTCCATGCCTTTCAGAGGTCAGTGGACTTTTATCAGTAGAGAATAGAAGGTGTTGCTTGTTTTTATTTTGTTCCTTTTTTCGATTAGTGAGAGTTATTCGAGAGTCACATTAACTAGGAATATTGCAAAAAAACACGGTCCGACGGCTGATTCTAATCCTATAAAAATGTTTGATGAAGTGATTTAAAAGGAATTACGGATTTCTGATCATCTGCAGCTAAACCAACTAAATCGAATTTAAATCAGCTTCACTACATAAAACCCACATGCATGTTTAACGTTTTCCTCCTGTTGTTGCTCTTTCTCACAGTTTACCACTATCAGCTGAAGATCCACTTCTCCAGTAAAGTGAACCGCTCAGAGATGGAGCCGTCACTCACCGTCTCGCTTTACGGGACAAACGGAGAGGCTGAAAACCTGGAGCTTAAACTGTGAGTTTATAAAACAGAATTACAGCACGGTGACTTGCATCTTGTAAGTTATATGAGTTATTTTGTAACAGTCAGAGAAAACAGCACGAGGCACAAATCATGAACAGTGATGTGAACCGCAGACATGGAAATGTTTTGCCTCTTGTGGTTATATCATGCTCGGTTTATGGTGCCGAGTTAATGAGGCTGCGCAAGTGGAAAATTAACACTTTCCTCTGTTCGTGTCTGGCAGGAAGGAGAAAATTGCAACAAATAAGACGCATTCGTTCCTGCTGGTGACAGAGAAAGACATCGGAGATCTCCTGATGCTGAAATTTAAATGGGAGGAGACAAATGGTTGGTCGACCTCCAACATGTTGAAGATGGTTTCTTCTTGGTGGTCCGGTGACTCAGACGGTGCAAATATGGAGGTTCACAAAATCCGCATTCGTGCAGGCGAGACCCAAAAAAAGTAGGTTGTGTGTCATAGGAAAACAATATTGAAAATGAGACATACAATTTTAGCATTATTAATTCATTATGTTTTACTTCTTTCTTTTTCAGGATGGTGTTCTGTGTCAAAGACCCTGAAAGTCAGACGTTAACACAAGAGGTCACCTTTGTTAAGTGTAAGGATGCATGGAGGATGAACTCAAAACAAGCTCCGAAAAGGTAAGTTCCTTCTTCTTCAGTGGGTTCAGGCCATATTCACAGGGCGGCCATTTTCCTCTGACATGATGATCAGTGTGGGAAGTCCTATAAATGTGGGATATTTGTCAAATTGTTAAAATTTCCCTGACTCCTAATTCACAATGGCTAGTGAAATCCTGAAGGAAATCAGGCTATATGTTTAGATAAAACAACATAATTCATAAACCTTTAGCTCCCTTTGTTTTTGTGACTTATACCTGGTGCACGGCAACACAACAATATCCCAGCCTGAGCATGACATCAGGCAAAATGGCCACCATGTGAATATGTTCTATTAACCGTTATGATAAGCTGATAAATAACAATGAACTTATTTGTCTGTAGAGTAACTCTGGAGAACCACTGACCTCGAAGAAAAAAAGATCCCACTCCACCGCTGAACATCCCTCTGTCCATCTAAGCACTTAGTAAATAATTTATACACCTGTAACTTATTTTACTTCTCAGCATTTTTCAAAACTCTCACCACCTTGTATATATCCCCAAAAATATGTTTGTTATTTAAAAAAAAACACCTATGTGAATACTGTAAAATATTTTATAAAAAGCTGTTTTTATGACACGTACCTGTACGTATACTGTCTTCTTCTTTGGTGCATCTTTTGTGTCCAGAAAGTTGGATACTGAGCCTCACATACTGAGAGGTACAGCCAACTGGATTGACTTCAATATCTCTGGAGGTACTGATGTCCCATTGTGTAAAATACCTCATGTTAAATTTTATATTCAACCACTGTGAGGAATAATGTATTCTTTGTGTCCATGGAGGTCTGCCAAAGGGGAACATGAGAAATTCTTCTTCATGATAAGATGAAGGTGTTTTATGCAATAGGGCCCACATTATTTACCTTTATGTGTTATCTAACCTGACAGCATTCACCACTGTGGCTCTCAGTACTGTATGTGACTGTGGGACCTGTAGCAGTGTGCCTTAAACTGTAAACAGTCACCAGAAGTAAGCTGTTGCTGTTTGTCTTAACTTGTTGCTGCTTTTCACCTCGCCGTGCTTTATTGTTGTTATTCAATGAACTGTGTGACTTCTTACTGAAAACGTCACCCATGAAAAAGATGTTTTAATATCCTCTGCAAGATGTTACTCTGAAGCTGTTACCGCATAGAAGACATTTTTTCTACCATAGTTTTATTAAATTAAATTCAACGAGGAGAGTGCTGCTCAATGTGAGGTGGAAAGCACAGTTCATATCAATGTTGTAATGTTGTTGTACGGTCTGTCACTAGTCACCTTTAACTTCTGTGCATTTGACTTTTTAGATCCTTTATTCATAATTACATTTCCAGTTCTGTGAGCAATGTCTCAACCTCGGCTCTTTAGAGATCGGTACTGTAATCATTGTGACTTCATTTCAACTGACTTGAAGAATGTGGAAATGTTTTGACTTTTGCACTGAAAACAGGGGTCGAGATCGCTTAACCAAGTTACTTGTACAGTAATGTAAATACAACCAATACAGATGATAGATTTTGCCGTATTCAGCACTGTTAGTTGTATATTTCTACCTTTAGAAGTTAATATGTGAAATCTATAATTCTTTGTACATATCTGTAAATATTCACTGTACTGTGTACATTCTTTAATAAACCAAAAGTGCCAACCGAGAGGTCCTCTCAGGAGGACATCCTGACATTTATTTCATAGTTGTGACAGTGAAAAATGATAATAAAGTCAGCTCAAGGTTGTTTATTCCTCTTTAAATCCGTTATCAGCCAAAATGTTTGTTTGCTCCAAACATTTTTAACATTTTCGATTCTCTCACATCTGTTTTTGATAGAAAAGTTCCTGTAATTGTTGAATGACACAAAATAAGCCCTGCAAATTCTTCATGTCCTTGTAGCTGTGACGCCTGACTGTGTCAAGGTGACCCAAGATATTCATGAGCAGATGTGCCTTTTGACTTATGGCATGTAAATCATTGGTGGTGGAAGAAGTGTTTAGATCTTTAACTTAAGAAAAAGCACTAAAACAACAACATCAAGTGCAAATTCCTCCCACTCCTAGTGGTCCGTGTGGTACTACTGTTGGGGCCATTTACATTTACATTTAGGGCATTTATCAGACGCTTTTGTCCAAAGCGACTTACAGTAATTCATACATACATTCATACACTGATGGTGGTGGCTGCCATGCAAGGTGCCGACCAGCACATCAGGAGCAGTTTGGGATTCAGTATCCTGTCCCTGGTCTCAGGGGCCTCCTCCATCAGCAAATTACTTTTGCGGTGTAAAGTTTCCACAGTTATTCCACTGGTGACATCTACCAGGGGAAAACAATGCCTTTTTCCTGTTTTGGTTGTGTAATGGCAGACACACCTTCTTAATGCGACCTTCATTTTCAAGTCAAATCAAGTGTGGGCTGAACAGTGTATTGATAGCGAAGTCTATACCAATCTATGAAAAGGTAGTATCTTGTTTTTGTTGTTGTTTTGTTTTTTGCAGCCATTTAATTGTGTAATCACATTTAAATTCTGAAATCAAAGTCTTACCGAAGTACAAATGCAGCAGTGTTATCAGTGAAATGCATTCTTACTTGGCTTAAAGGCTCACAAGATAAATTTGAGGGGTCGCAATTTAATTATTGGGAGAGGAAACAACCTGTTTGTTGTCAGTTTGTGTAAAATATTGGATAATTTTACTTCAACAATGAAAACCATCTGTGATGTGTAGAACAATAACACAACTACTATCAGCTCATGTATATAAATCTTTATTTACAAAAAACATAAATAGAAATTGTTGGATAATAAGAACAAAAGTTCCCTCTGAAGTTAAGTGGACAAAAATTAAGTTGCTTAAAATCTAAAATTGAAGTAAGGTAAAGTACCTCAAAATTGCACTCAAGTACAGTATCTGGGTACTTTGAACCACGGTAAATCATAAATGGTTAACAAACACTCATTTGCATCATTTGCATGTCCAATGTGTTGACTGTATCACCTTGAACCTGAGCATCCTTTTTCTTTGTAAACACATCATGAAAATGACATTTAAATGATAGCATTTAGACCAAAGGTCGTGTTAAGAGGACCAGTAATTCATAGTCAGTGTGCAAGATAGCTGGATTGTCATCAAGGCTTAAATTAGCACTTAAGTACAAATACAACCGCGAGAACACTGCAGGGCAAAATATGGGAGAGTCCCATCAGTCTTTGCAGGGACACTTTAAAATCGCTGTAGGTGATTGATGTGACGTTAAGGGGCGTCGATTGACTGCAAGGTTGGCAGCAACAGCAACGTTTTCCATGTGCATCACAGGACACTCACATGTTCAAAGAACCTCCTCAACGTGACCATGACACTTAAAAATCCCAGATAAAATAATCCTTTTACATCTGTCATCATGATGGTGACTGGAATCAGAAAGAGGAGTTCACTCCAGGTCATCGGTGTCCAGTTTGCGGCCACAGAGGCAGACAGTGCAGCCCATCACTCCAGACAGAGTCAGGATAACCAGCAGGATGGCCCACCAGTGAGCCTGCAGAGGATCAACACAAACACTGCATGAATGTTTCATTTTGATATGATCGCTATAAGATAAAGGCTATACAATACGAGTTAGGATTGCTGTTGACTGTCTTGATCATGCTTTTTAAATGTTAATCAGAAACATTTTTGGCAGTCAACTCCATAAACTAAAAACATCAGCTTCCTTTATCATCTTTGCAGCTTTGTTGTTTTTGGGTCTATAACAGTTAAGTGGCAAAGAAGAGAATAAACGACATGGATGACGAATGATGTGACTAAAACTAAATGTTGAGTTTTTGATCACAGAATCTGTCAGAATCAGTTTCCAAGGTGTCTTTTTTGTTGATTGTCCAAAAGCTTAAGATGATTAATTCACAGTGGGAGAAAACTAACAAATCAGCAGCTGAAGTTTTATCATTGTTGCAGATCATTTGTTGTTGATCAGTGAACCAATTAATTTTATTTCAATTCACAAGGTTCAACCATTATTTTATTTGTGAGCAGCAAAACACAAGAAAGTCAACAACAAGTTTACTTTAGACTCATTTTAACCCCTATATAGGTAGATTGATGTGTATATTTTGAGTCATATTCTTGGTTAAACAGGTTTTGACTTTGCAGCTGTGCACATCAGAGAATGAGTCAGCAAACAAAGTGGGTCACCTGTGAAACAGTTGATACATGAGAACCCAAAATCCTGAACCCAAAAGGCCCTCCTGATTCTTCACGCTGTCATGGGAAACTAAACCTCAACAACAGCCACGTCTGAAACACTGACGACAGCTGAACATCGAGGCAGGAAGTTTACAAAAACACACTGAGTGGAGGGGGAAATGTCAGACAAACATCTGCTGCACCTGTACCTTAATGATATCAACCAGAGTAGAAGGTAAAGAAGGATTTTTACAACCACATGACACGATGGTCAGAAAACCACTGATCAGATCAACTGAGTCAGTGGAGCAGCCTGATGTCTGAATCTATGAAGTTAATACATGAATTACATTGTGGTAAACTTAAGCGGTAAAGGCTAAAGTATTGGGCTTTTAAAAGGGTTTGGCTTTTAAACACTGATGAGATGTATACTGTGGAGTTTCCATTGTAAACAAACACAGATTTATTTATGTTAACATCATGTCCTTGAGCCTTCACAGGCATGTTGAATGCATTCTTTTAGCACATAAAAGTTCCCTATTAAACACTTTGACACCAGCAGCTGTTGCTGCCCTGTGGAGCCAATTTAAAATGTACAGCACAAGATTTAAACTGTGGAGGGGCGTGCTCATCACAACAATGCTCTACGGCGCCACCGGTGGTAAAAAAAAAAAGGGTTCCCCTTTAAAGTGAAATCATGTAAATTTTGCAAAATGAAAACTACCGTGGCCACATGTGACAATTACTACATAATGCTAAAGGCTAAAATCCAGCTTAGTATAGTTGGCCAAGTAAAATTGTAGACTCTGCAGTCAGACAGGAAATCCAAAGTTTGCTAACACTAGCCAACATGAACGACTGGACAAAATTAAGGCTGTAGCAACATAACGTCTCAGTGTTTTGAATTGAGTAAAGGTGGAATTAATTTCTTATGAATTCAGCTTTTTGTTTCCTTCACATTGTGTCTTTTGTGCAAATTTGCACGAGCATATGTGTTTATTGACACTAAACAGTGTACGTACCAACTGCATGTTAGCCCGCTAGCAAGCTAGCTAACAATAGAGGCACTCAAAACTCCCCTGAAACTCTGGTCTGAACACACGCCAAGAAGAATATAAAGTTATTTCTTTCTTTTAAAAAATAACCAAGTATCTTAAAGGTTTGATTGTGAGGTTTTGAATTGTTTTAAATGTTAAATGTTTTTTTTGACACTGTGTTGTAAAAATCTAGATTAAAGCCACTTGAACAAAAGATAAGGTTTAAGAACAAATGTAAATCCACCATGATGTCACTTATTGTTTAGTGGATTAATTTTTTGAAACCTGATACGGTCTATGGTCATGACATCCATATTAATTGTTCGTCACCTTTACTGTAACTTCCTTCAGCATGTGATGTATGCTGTTATCTTACGTATGTGCTATGAAACTGATCCTTCACCTTCATCCACTCAGCTATGTCATCGAAGTCATCCAAGTTGAGAAAGGAGTTTTTCAGTCTTGCGATGGGGCCGTCTGCATCCAGCAGACGACACATGTTGAATTTGTCACAGTAACCCTTGTTCCCTGAACACGGAGCCCCGCTGGCCAAGGCCAACGCCTTTCTCTGGAAGTGACGTGACAGCACAGAGGAGGTGGTGCTGGCACACGTCTCGGGCTTATCTGTCATTGACACAGAGAAAACCATTGGAATATATCGTAACACATATCATTTAGCTACTTATAGCCAGCGGGTGTACAATCGGAAACACAGAGGCCAAACTTCCTGGTCACCAAAGCATCCAGGACCATAAAGCTCCTCAACAGAACTACTCATGTTATACCTTGTACACAAAAATTGTGTCAGTTGGTGTTTTGTCTCTTGAGGTCATTTATACGGTTGTCTAATGGAAAAACAGTGATGTACGAGGGTGACCTCAGTACAAATTGACACAGGCTGACGTGTTGAGACACAAAATGTAAACACATTCCTCAGTAGTAGAGGACAGATGGGGCTATAGTTACCGGGCTGCTGGCAGCACATGTGGCATTTCTCCTTCATGGAGTCTCCCGGACAGTCACACTGCTGCAGACTGTGCTTCACACACACAGACTCAGAACAGACCTGCAGAGAGACACAGAGACACTCATCAAGGAGAAGAGCTTATAACAGAAACACAGGATGGGATACACAAACAAAATGGAAGCCAAGCGAAAGCAGGTCAATCAGACAAAATTTGTAAAAGTTTACACAAGGATTAAAAAATAGAATAATTTTATTTGATAATTCAATATTGACTTGACTGATAAGTAGTTGTTGTTCTCAGCTAGACTTTGTTTTGTTTACACTAACTAACAAGTTATTTGATGGCAAGATACACTTACCACAACCAAAAGGTCAAAGGTAGCTATGGTTGGATTAAGGTAGTAAAAATAGCAAGTGCCTGTTCAGTCTATAATTTCAGCAACCATCCCTTTCCATTAATTTCTGGATGATATGAACATCTGTCAACAGGCTGTTGAAACTTCTGGTTTTGTTTCATAGAACACAACATAAACTACATTATAATAAATGCAAGATTAACATAATAATGAAACGTCAGTGCAGACTTCGTGTCAACTTAAGCTACAAAAGCCTGTTAACTGATTCTCGCACTGTAATATAACTAATGGAAACCAATAGATTCTTTGAACGTTGGTAAGGCAATGCTTCAAAATATGTACAGATGTATAGCCTGCATTTAAAAATGTTCAGTACGACCCATAAGTACTACGTTTAGTGTGAGGTGGAGACCTCTAGTGGTGACAGTAATTATGACTTGGCAAAGGAGGAAGTCAGGTGATGTAGTGTAAGATTGACAGATAGACAGATGGGTCAAATAAACACATGACTTTCACCCAGGACATGGCAGCTCATGTCCCCCGTTAAACCAAAAGTCAACGGTGAGTTATTTTAACTAACTTTATATTAATAACTTGAATTTTGTACAGTAGGTAACACACATATTTTAACCTAAAACAATGACCCTTTGCTAAACTTAACCATGTATCTTTGGTTCCTAAACCCAACCAAAAGGTGAATGTTTCACAAGGTTTACTGCGTGACGACAATGGTTAGGTTCACCACCTGTTGCTGATTCTCTGTAATCATCAAATATGACAATATGAGTCTTTGACAACATTCTGCCATTCAGTAATGAGGATGTGGTTGTTTTGCCTATCGTTTGCTTGTATTCTGTCTGTTTGTTTAGATCACATTTCACTGACACATTTCACAAAACATTCAGCAGATAAAATAGATATTTATATTATTGAGCTTTAGTTTTACAATTTGTAAAAGTTGCTTATTATTATTTACACATTGTGGACTGATTAAGCTCTGGCACACTCTGTGAGTAATTTGTTTCCCAACATGTGGTTCTACCACTCTTTGAATTTTCTTCAAAGTGTTTTGAGGAACTGATCTAAAGTTCTGCTGTGATTTTGTGTATTTGTACAAATGAGTCACTTTTCCTGTTTTCGTTCATTTGTTTCTCAGAAGGATTTGAGCAATCAGTGAAGAAAACAATGCGACTCAATTTAAATTATTTATGATCAATTTGAACTCTAAAACTAAAACCCCACCTTCATTTAATCCCCTCAAATGTCTTTCCCAGTCATTATTTTCCATGTTCCTGGATCAGGTCTTCCGGGGTTAACATAGTTAGCACCCCTGGAGAATAATATATCTACAACGTGAGGTGAAGCAACATTCACAGCTGGAAAAGATTCCTTGCCTCTCCTGCTCTGAGAAAAGTGTATCGAACACAGAAGACAAACACAAATTAAACTTGTATAGTCTCACATACTGTTGTCTTGTGGCGACACGGATTAGATCGGATCCTTTCTCGGTAATGCTGTTTTGAAGTGCAGTGACAGTGAGTACATGCATTGTCTGATCTGAATCCAGAGCTTTTGAGCTGATGTATAAACAGGAATCACTTGACATGGGGAAGAATCACTTTTGCTGAATTACAATATCATATAAACAATCTATCTATAAATAGCTTGAACTTATCATTAATCACTTTTAAAAAAAAAAAAATCTTCTGAAGCAAAGAAACTACGATAAACCTAGAGGATGCTTGTACTGTAGGTATGAAGGCCATAGTCACTTTGCAGGTGTGTTTTTAGATTTTTTTCAGTGTGTCATTGCCCTCTCTGGTTGAGCATCATCATCACATCATCATGTGCTTGGTGTCCTCAGAAATGTGCTTAGTCGCACCTGTAAACAGCAAAAGTGATGTCACAGAGTACAGACACACTGCAGAGACCTTGTGCTGAGGCTGTTATCTAAGGTCAAGACTATAGCTACTTCTTTTTGCAACACATTAGTTGCAACATTAATCCGTGTTGCGACACACCGTGGCGTGCTGTGTGTTGCTGCCTCACCCCGTTCAGGCAGACGCGCGTGCCCTGACTGCAGACGGTTAGGTTTTCCTTGGCGCTTGGCTCGGGGCAGAGCGGCGAGAGGCCTGAACACACGCTGGCTTTCTGACAGTCGGTCTCCTCATCGCAGGTCTGATCCGCCGGCTTGAATTCGCAGTCCTGACTGCAGCACAGGCCCTGACTCGGACTGACGGATCAAAACATCACACACACAAATTTGAGGAGACAGATGAACGTTAAAGCCACATACAAACAAATCAAATACACACCTTGAAGATAGTTAATCAACAAAACGGTTCAGGTGAATGTGATGTGCTTGCTGCTGTAATTAAAAAAACAAATATACTATAAATGTCATGTACCTGCAGACTTTACCCGGCTTGAGGCGACACTGGACTCCAACAGGCTGCTTGGCGCTGAAGCAGCAGAGGTCTGCATCGTTTTGACCCACGTCACACTCCTCACCTTCCTCCACAATCTGGTTTCCACAGATGGGCTGATCGCTGACTGGCAGACGCACAGATAAACACACACATCAGGACGAAGTACAATTATTTACAGTGACTGCAAACATTTGGCCTCGACTCTGCTCCATCTGAACCTCTTTTTCTCACCCACAAAGCAGTCGTCCTTCTTCAGATTCAGGATCTTGCTGATGTGTTTGACGCTGCAGGGCGAGAACTTATCGTTGTTTTC
This sequence comes from Spondyliosoma cantharus, assembly GCA_900302685.1. Classification (NCBI taxonomy): domain Eukaryota; kingdom Metazoa; phylum Chordata; class Actinopteri; order Spariformes; family Sparidae; genus Spondyliosoma; species Spondyliosoma cantharus. The sequence continues at coordinate 28,782 of OMLP01012949.1, read as the reverse complement.
GCGCACCTCGTCTGTGGCGTGAGGGAACATCAGGTACCTGCCTTTACCGCCAGTTGACCCGAGGTTCCCGCAGTTTAAGCCCTCATCGTGCTGGAACACAGACAAAATACCCATAAATAAACTATTAAATGATGCGTTTCTCTGCGTGAGTTGTGTTTCCCCACTGTGAACACATGGAATAAGCATTTCTTGAGACATTTCCATTCAGTGATCTCTGCGGGGGGAAAGAAACGATCCAACTGAGCTGTAACCATTTGTTTCCATTCTAGTCACAGACGGGAGGTTAAAGTCCCTTTATTGGAAAGCGCCCGTGACATCAGTTTATTTACAGACTCCTTCTGATTGGGCAAAAGCCAGTTTTTCTGTGAAATTTAAACTTCTAAAAAATATTTTCTTTCTACAGTCTAAAGATTTCCCTAGAATCTGATGGCCCTGAAGCTGCAGAGGAATGTCATGTTCCACATGTGGGACAGCGAGGACAGACCAGAGACATTCCCGTTCTGGTCGGAGGATGTAGTTATGAAACATTATCAGGAACTCTTTGGATGTCAACTCCCTGGTGATTTCAGAGACCAAGGGGTGGACTTGACATTGACGTGGATACATGTGGAGGGAACATGTTGTGATGTGGGTATTTCGGCATCTGTTCTG
>OMLP01012949.1:0-20333 GCA_900302685.1 Spondyliosoma cantharus | reverse complement strand
CCTCACGTGAGATGTCACCATGGCAATCATGCTGTGGAATGCAGTCGCCAATCCTCTCTGAGATGTCTGGGAGTTGTGGGTGTGTCCTATCTATGTGTAAGTGTCAAAGGTTCATTGCTCCATGATCACATGTCATTGTGGTGGTCTGCTCTCACGCCCCTCAGTTTAGCCAATCAAAAGCTGCGCCTGAGACAATGTAAAGCAGGAGAACATTCCCACCACAACAATCCCGACATACGTGTCCCACTTCCTCCAGTGCAACAGCAATAACGCACACACGTCTTGTCCCGTGACCAGAGAGACGTGGCCGACGTTAGGAGGGAGTACATTTGTGCATTTAAGTTGATGGACAATATGAGCCAAACATTTTATGGAAGTTTGTAACTTTTTAAAAACTTATTCTTCAAAATGTTAAATCCTAAAGCAGCACCTGTGCATCATTTCAGCTCAGCTATCAGTGAAAGTTCATAACATGGGTTGATTTTAAAATTCCTGCCGCTCGCTAACAAGGCTTTCAACAATTGAAAATGTATTTATCAAACTACATCTGAACACGCTTGTACTACAGTATGTGTCATCCTATATGTGCTGTAAATATGTCACCATGGGTTGCAGTGTCTTTTCCGATCTCCAAACGTCCCCTGTTCTGTTTTCTGCCCCATTTTAATCTTCTCCTTTTGTTTTTATCTACTTGCTTTTTCTTTATTTGCACTGTCCCTTCTTATTTAAACTCAAGTGAAACGAAAATACTTCTTTCTTCCTTTGTTTTATTTCTTTGTTATTTGTTATTTGTTGGTTGTATCCTGCACTATTCAGGCTTGTTTTTACTTCACTTTATTGTAAAGCACTTTGAACTACACACCCAGTTTGAAATGTACTATATAAATAAGGTATGTTACTATTATTTTTTTAAATTATCATTATCAAAACTAAATGGTGATGCTATTCTCAGCAGAACATCGCAGAAAGTGTGATTCATTTAGCTCTTTTTTTGGGGAACATTTATATGTGTTTTCTTATTATGCCGGTCCAAGTCCATCATGTTGTCCTTCAATGACACATACTAATGGTCTCAGTCCAACAGCAGAGGGAAAGGCTCTCCATGCTAATCAGCAGGAAGTTAATCGAGGAGTCCACACACATTTTGTTTTTGGTCTCTTGAACCAAAACACTGCTTTAATAATATGCCTGGGTTTGGAGCTGTTTATCCTTGCAGCTCTGTGGGCCACAACATCATTTGATCCAGGAAAACCGAAGGAGTCTTACTTGTGTTCTTCCTCCAGTTTGAACTCTTTTTTTGCAATGTTACTGACCCAACTAATGAACTAGACGGCTAGTATGCCTTTGCACCAGTGTTAAAACCTGCTTTATGCTCAACTTCTACTTCTCTCTGTGAGTATTTGTTTCTTTTACTCAGAAACAGTCTTTTCCATCATCTGTGACAGCGTAGTTGGATTCAAGCTGATTCTACACATGTTCACCTCCGTCACGGGCCAAATAATTCACACTGATCTGGAAACGGTGAGTGCATGTAGGAGTGTTGAACGTGGCCTCTGGCAAGCTTATATCATGTGAAGGCCAGGGAGTCCTGGGAGCTAAAGAGGGAGCTTCGCTTTGATGGATCAACAGAGATTCATGCAGAGATTCACACCGAGAGGCTGAGCAGGAAAACATTATTTCACGTTCCAAGTCTCATATTTTTCAACACTCATCTGTTTCACAGCTCTGTCAGTCTGCCACATGTTTTCAAAACAAACTTTCAACTTACTACTTTTTTTCTTGCTTTTATTCTGTAGAGACATTAATCCAGAAGATTTATTCTAAGGTCCATGAGCTCTGTCTAATCATCCCAAAGTAATGGCATCATAGTTTAAACAACACTCTATTTTCATTAAATAACAATGAAATTCCACCACGCCTTTCTGGTAATTAGTTACAGTTGAAATATTTTAAGGTTGGCTAGGTTATCTTGACAAAAGTTGGGGTCAAGTTAAGTTTAGGTTGAGGGGAGACACAACGGGCAAAAACACTGTTCTTCATGCACTGGTCAATTTTGAGATTTTAGGCTCCTTTGCTCATAAAAATACACGTTTAGGTCTTAATTTTAGTTCAGAGAGTTAGTTCTGGAAATCTGTGCAAATTAATGTATATTCATTTTCTTTCTGCTTATGAATGCAGAATCTCTTTGAGAGTCAAGATTTTGGTATCAAAAGAGTTTTGTTTTCAGTTTGTAGTCCAAGTATTGAAGAAGAATTCCACTCAGTAGAGTGCATACCTCCGCCAAGGCTCAACAGTCCCCTTTATCTGCATCAAATTGTTCTCCCTCCTTGATACCAGCCATGTTAAATATGCTTGATTTTTTTTTTTCTTCATTTGGATCCACACCTTATCTCTGACTGTTAAAGAAAGTGAGAAAAAATTCCTGGATCTGTCCCTTTATATTTTATGTTTTTTATTTTATTTAAAATATGTATTTTCCTGCTGGCAAACCCAGCAACCAACAAACCAACAAACAGACACTCCTGACAACACGACCTTCTTGGTGGAGATAATTATGACGTGAGTGGTTGACTGCAGGTAAAAAGGGCCATGTGGAGAACAAAAGAGGCAAAGTCTTGGAACCCACTGTCTGATGACTTAGCTTTTAATTAGCTTTTTTTAAAGCTTTTAAAATTATTTATCAGCATTCATACGAAGATGCCTGTATATAAAGATGAGCTGAATTGGTATGAACGGAAGAGGACTTCTTGGCCCGGATACCTGTTATCCGTAGATCAGCTGGCTATACCAGAAGCCCTGAAACATTTGACATCACCCCAGAGGCTAAATTGTCTTCAAACAATAGCAGATGGGTTCCTAGATTGATGGAATATCCGAAAACCTGTCACACTTGTGTAGCAGTGAACGACTCACCGGCCTTGCCCTCCCAGGCGAGCCCCAGGACGCCGCTGTAGTCTCTGTTAGTGAGCAGGTAGGACAGACAGAAGTTGCCCCAGTTGTTCTCAGAGTACAAACTCAACAGTTTCTCCGGCCCGATGTACAGAGGGTACAGGGGATCATTCTTATCCTCCTCAGTCATCACCTGGAAGTAGACGCGCAGACAAAATGTTGAATTAAATATCTGTGTAGAAGTCATCTTGAGGGCGAGAGTCTGCCCCTGTTTGACTCTCATGGCTTACAAGAAGACGCAAACATAAACACCAACTAATGTATTCACCAAATGATCTCGATCAGAGCAAGTCAAGACACGTCTGTGTACTTAAATCAGATGTGTCACAGCCAGGATTACTAGTTTGTATGGAGTTATCGGAAACCTGCATCTGCATTATGTTGCTGTGGGACAACCGTGTCATTGTAGAATGGATCTCACCCTGAGGGATTTCACTTTGAAGTTGATCAGTTTTATTCCATCAAAGTCCACCTTGTCGAAGACGTCGTTCACAGCTCGCATGTAGTTGGAAACCTGAGAAAAAAACATACGTGAGGAAACTCTCAACAACATTCTCCCATTTTTCATCTTTCAGAGCAGGTGCAGGGAGGTTGAGGTTAAGTTGGCCGTGAACCTAATGAAAAGAACATAATGACTCCGACTTGACAACACATTTACACCAGAACAAAGCCAACTGCAAAATCTGAAAACACAACCAAAAACAGAAACGCTACAAGTGGAACTTTGAGTTTGAGCCGAGGTTGAGTTGTTGCAAAGGTTTGTGTGTAACTTGTGTGATAATGTTGGATGTGATAAGTGTATGCTTAGCAACTTTGAGCATCATCCCCAAGGCAGCTCAGGTTCCTAAGGAAATTACCTTACAGTCACCATGGAGATGATATCATTGGCTCTCATTGCTTTGAAGCTTGAGGGTTGTTTTTTCTGTATTTGGTGTTGATAAAAGGTTTTCAGTCAACAAAGGTCATGGTAATTCTAAGTGTTGTATCGTACACAACTGGACATTCTTGAAGACGTTTCACCTCTCATCCAAGAGGCTTCTTCAGCTCTAACTAACCCGACAAGCCTTCGTGTGGGTTGCTAAGGCTAGGTGAGCCCAGGTGTGAATGGCTGTTAAGCTGTCTGGAGAGAAAAGTCAGTACTGCATTGTAGCTGGGTGATAAGTAATGTCACCCCTTCTTTTCAAAGACGGCCGTTCCAGTTTGACATAGACGGATTCTTTTACTCTACTTTCAAACCATCTGTCTTCTTTACATTGTTGTCCTCAAAGGAATGTTTTTTCTCCTTCAGGTGTAAGTGGACTGCAGAGTCTTGGCCTGAGGAGTTAGCCCTCCTGTGTTGCGCCATTCATTTATGGAGAGATTGTTTTGTCATGTACAAATCTGGGCAGCCCTGGCTGCATTGAACAGCATAAACTACATTACTCTGTTCATGCCTCACTGCGTTTACATGCACAGCTTAGTCAGATTACAGCCACAGTTCGACTATGCTACTCAATCGGACAACTGCAATTGTCCGAGTATACATGCCGATGAGAAAATTTAATTATTGACAGAAGCATGTCATACCCCGGTCCGATAGGTGGCGCTGTACCCATTTCAACTAGTGCTAATAGAGCCACCTCCGACTGACCTCTTTACGTCACCAGCAACAACAAAGTCTGCCTCGGCATTCGAGAAAGATGGCGTACGAAGAGCAGGACGAAGCTACATCTTTGTACATTTCGTATATGGTTTACATGATAATTACACAAACTAGATGCACAATGGTGCTCTTGCTTGCGGTGATTTCGGACTATCATCTCCTTCTACCTCCGGCTCACGGCCCCGGGGAAAAAATCTCGAGCCTGCGCAGAACGCAAAATCCGAATCCAATCTGATAGAACATATACATGCACGAGTAATGCGACTATCAATCGAATAATTTAGGTGTTTCAATTCGACTAGAGAAATCTGATTCGGTCCGATTTTAGTCAGACGAAGGTGTATACATGCATCTTAAAAATCCGATCATCGTCAGACTAACCCAATAATTCAGTTTTCTTGAGTGTCATGTAAACGCACTGGGTGTTTTGTTTCTGCCTCAGTGTGTTGGTAGGTTTGAAGTTCGGGATATGAAATTTACTGAAGGTCCTCCTGAGTTTCTCAGATGTTCCCGCGACATAAGGAATGACGATGTTTTTACGTTTTCCTGTCTCCTCCTCTCTGTCAGCTCTGGATCTTTTAGAAGTTTTGACAAAGGTCCAGTTTGGATAACCAGAGAATTTAAGTGCTCCCCTGATGTGCTTCTGTTGCATCTCCTTCCCCTCTGTCTTCGTGGGCACCCACAGCTTGTGCTTCAGTGGGTGATGAGAGTCGAACAAAGTATTGATCTGTGTGTGTAGGTTTTCTGTACACCTCAATGTTGAAGCTTATGTCTTCTTCACAGTTGAAGAAGAGCAGACTGTCTCCTCTGACATCTTCCCGTGTGAGCTTGATGTTATTGTATACAGGATTTATATGTTCAGTGAAGGCTTCCACATCCCCTGTTCTCACTGAGCTTTCAGGGCCGCAATAGAAATTTTCTCCAGAAGACAAAAAACCTCAACCTACATTAACAATACAGTATTCCACAAAATATTAAGTATTTAATCTTTTCAACAATACAATTGACTCTCTCTGAACTCAACCAAGTTTGGATCATGAACCATAATTGGACCATGTGAGGTAATCTGCAAAGTGTGGTCGGGTGTTTTCAGTGTGGATGGCGCCGACGGTCCCACAGCAGAGAGGCACGTGGAAAGCAGTCACATGTGAAGGTCTGAGTCTGTGCAGCGGGAGATGCACACACAGTAGAGCCTGCTAGATGTTTCCATAAATGTAAATATTGACACCTTGGCTGAAGGAGACATTGAAACCAGGTCAGCAGTGATTGACAACAGCATTTTGTCTATTTACACTGAAAGATCACATCACGGCATCACTTACAGTGTATTTTCTCACCCGGCTCAACAAAGGTCTGGCACTGAACCAAGGACAGCAACAAGTGTGTGTGCGTGTGTGTTTAAGGTGGAAAGAATCCAAGAGGACGTGATGAGAGGACGGACAGCAGGAGGACAGCCAGAGGGAATAACAGCTAAGGACAGACTTACTCACTCATTGACCGACCTTGCTTTGACCATGAAGAGATTTAATTAAAAATGCTCAGATGTGAAACAGGAAACATGCAAACAAAAGTGCAACTTGTTCCAAACTGAACCCAGATCAGACACTGAGAATGTGAATCCAAAATAATCTGGTAAAATCAAACATCTGCGCGCTTCCTAACAAATATCGGACGTAATAATAAACATAAAAACGCTGTTTATTGGTTTTCATTTAGAGTAAGGTACAAAGGTAATTATGTTCAAGTTGAGCACTCGATTCCCAGAACAGTCTGTTATTAAACTCAATATTAGCAGAGCATCCCATGTGACCTCTGACCCCAATGAGAAGGGCTTTGTTCAGACACTTCAACCCAGACAGACTCTTAAATCACTGTAATCTTTCGTATAATTGAGGCAATACAGGCGTGCCAGCAGACAATGCTTTTAACCCAGTATGTCGCTCAAATCAGAGTTCAGAGATGCCTGAAATGTTTCAGTCTCACATGAGATGGAAAAAGAATATTCCTCTGAGCTTTTTCACCCTCTGGTTCCTCCTCAGCGAAGGAGGAGTGCTTTTGCAGAAATTTTGCTGCTCTAATGGGGTCAAAAGGTCAAGAGCGCAGGACAAGGGGTTAAACATGTTTGACGTCTCAAACGTGGCAAGCAACCTCAGTGTTCACATAGTGCATTAAACGGAAAAAAGGGGGGGGTCATTCAGTTTTCACATCAGGTCGTGTTATTGCATATTGCAGCTTGTTTTTGACATGGCACCTGTAGAGTTATTTATTTACACTGAAAGTCCACACGTGCCTGTTCTGCCATGCGTGCCTGCTCCAGAGTCTCATTCGGGCAAATGTCAATAATAATTAATGTGCAGCAATCTTCTCAGAGAACGAGAAGCCGCTCAACCTTCTCCCTACTGCGTAATGCCATGACAGCTGTGTGCGTCACTGCAGGCCCTGGCATGTGGTCCTTTATTCAGCCTCACACCAGCAACAGCTTGGTTTTTTTATTTACTTGCCCAATTACGTCGAAGTTGGAACACTGTTTAAAACATAAATTAATCGGATTGTGATAATTTACTAATCCTTTTTGACGTATATTCAATCGAAATCAGTAAAAATAAAACGCTATATTTAATATTTGAACTTTTGTAAACATTTGATTATCAATGGGGCAACCTCGAATTGTCAGTCGTTCACAAGCAAAGATGGGGCAAAGTTCAACACTTTGTCAAACACATGATTGAATACAGGATAATACTACATGGGCTCAGGAACACTTTGTAAAATCATTGTGGGTAAACATGGTTTGTTTGCGAACAAAGGTTGTTTTCATTTTTGTTTAATGCAGCATAATTAAACAAGTAGTAGTTTGGAATAACTTTGTGCCAGTACTTAGCCAGTTATACCTACCTACCTACCCCAAAACAGATGTTTTCCCCCTCTTTTGCTTTTAGTCATTAGCTGCTGATCATTAAAGAAAAAAAAAGAGCTAAAAAAAGCTCTAGAAAAGTTTAAATCAAGCTCCTTTAATCAGAGATGAACTTAGAAATCATGAATAATTTGATAAGGGCATTTGAAAAGAGACTCAAACTGAGAGTCCAGGCTGCTCTTATTGATTAAATAAAAGGACATCAAACATTAAACAAATCTAAATTCAGTGTTTCACAACCTTTCACTGTTTCTTTGAAACACCGATCATTGATCTGGTGCCAAATGACGTGACATTTGGAAATCGATTAGATGTTTAACAATAACTAGTGAATTAATGAAACACTACTGGCATGCTTCCCTTGTTTTAAGATAAGATTTTAGGACTGAAAAGCACATCAGGTTTTTGATTGATTGCAGCACCGTGTACCAAAAAATCTAGGACACTAGATTCAGGGTTCACAGGTTTGTAAACAGAACGTGCTCAGCTCTGCTCGTGGTGGAGGAAGTCTTGATGTGTTTTGATGCTCTGGCTTGATGTTCCATGACACTATAAATGATCTGGCATACAACGTGTTCTCTGAGGCCTGAGACATCAGGCAGCTCAGGTATCAGCATCACTCTGAAGGTGGTGAGACTCAGGCTTGAGGCTTCGCTTTGTGTGATTTAAAATAGGTCAAACCTCAGTGAGCTCTGTCTCGAGCTAAAACAAAATCATTGATACATAACTGAAGATGAACTCATGGTGAATAGACTTCTGTGTGTCAGATATCAAAATCTCATCAAGTGAAGATAAATGATGTGTAGTCACCTGACCCACAACAGCTTCCACAGACTTGAACCTCTTGTAGTAGAGGTGGTCGGCATGGAGGTGGAGCAGGCAGCTGGTCTTTGACTCATCCACTGTTCTCTTCAGCCGGCTCGCTGGTGCCTCCTGTGGATGAAATTGCAAAAGGAACAGGTACAGTTGAACAGACTGTAAAGAGGACACAGTCCGGGAGGTGAATTTGAACTATGACCTAGATGCTAAATCAGTGAACAGTTTGTCCTCATCAACCCCCCTGACTCGTGTATCAGATCCATGCATGACATCAGTTTAACCTGGACTACAACTGCGATTTTGCATGTCCCAGTGGGAGAGAGGACAAGGAGGTTGGCTCCACTGGGAACATCTGTTCAGACCATCTCATGAACCAACAGTGGAAATGATCTTCACCGGCAAGTATGTTGTTAAAAATGGATCCACATCAATGAACCGACATCCATTGTTACCAATGAACACTGGGACAACCACCCTCTCGGTTAAAGGATAACAACAAATAGGGCACCCAAGGGAGAGATTAGTTAGATAAATGCGGCAGATGTTTGTTCCATTGCACCTGGTTTTCTAATCACTTTCTTACAGTGAAGGTCATCTGGTGCATTTTGATACCCTTACCCAGCTACTATAAATATTATTGATGTTCGTAAAGAAGCAGAGTTCAGCTTTCTTAAATCAACATACCGTGTTTTCTGTAGTTCACACTTAGCGTCTGCTACCATCAAAACATCCTGAAGGAAGCATTGATGAAACATAACCAAGTACATTTAGTCAAGTTCTGTACTAAAGTCCAGTTTTGAGGTACTCCACTTGAGTATTCCCATTTCCTGCTATCGGCCAGAATAAATCATATCTAATAGTTATGAACAACAAATAACTTTTTGCATTACAGCCTGTGGTAAACTTGAGTACACAAACATACTATAGGTCAAAGCAGCCACACCATCTACAATCAACAACAGCGAGGAGATGACGTGGGAGAGGAGTTCCCCAGACTCCCTTATAAAATTACTCAATTTTATGAGTCAGGAGTAACTTTATCAACTTCCTGAATGCTGTCTATGACAAATTCTCAATTATTTGGGTTTTCTTGTAAATTCTGTGTATGTTATACATTAAGTTCTCTCTTTCTTAGTGAAAACAACATTGTGTCAGTTTGATATATTTGCAACAGAAAAAATAATTTTGGACCCAAAAAAAACCTTTGAATTTATCAATTCACAATCATAATAATTGTTTTAAGGAAAATAGATTCTTTTATTCTGCACCTTTCTACAAACTCTGACTGCAGATATATTTTTTTATTATATTTAAATTTTATCAATATGACCTTGATATCAGACACATTTCAGATTTTTACTCAGTTTGTATGGGCGACCTTAAATTTTTCAAAACATTATTTTGTCACGATGTGATATCATATCATGTTTTACTCCCGCATGACTTTTTGTACTTTTTTACTGCACAAGCTGGAACTGAATCCTGTTATTTGCTCTCGATGACTCAACAGGCTAAATAAAAGTGACCGACTGAATGAATGTGCCCATAAATAAGGTCATTTATAACAGATGAATCAGACTCACTGGTTTCTGGACTGTTTCTTCCTTTAATTTGCTATAAAGGGCACTAGAGAACAGGAAGTTTTGAGGGTGATGACAGAAAAAGAAAGTGGGGCAGAGAGTGTGTTAGTGTTTTATCCACTGAGGTGATGTCTGGACTGTCCTACCTCATTGGCTCTGAGGCCTTGGGCGAGGACATTTAGATGTTCTGCACCGCAGAATCCATCAGGACCAGTCCTCATGGTCGGCAGGACTACACAAAAACAAACACACACATTTTAATACACATGCAGTTTAAAAGCAGAGATTGATCTGTTCCAGTCAAACTCACACTCACTCAGACTCACAGGTAAACACTCATTGGTTTAATTTCGTCCTTGAACATGTTCCCTCAGATGGTGAACTTTTCCTTCAATGACTCATTCTCATGTGGGCTTCCAGCATCCCAAATAAAAGTGACACCTCCAATCATTATAACTGATTGAACAGATATTAAACATGACTGCTCAAGTGTGGGAGGAGGCAGGACATTGTGTAAGATGACCTCACAAATAAACCCACACATGACGTGTGTCACAGTCTATCTTCGAAAAAATTATTTGTTTGTGCTGAAGAGACTGTCGTAAAAGTGTTGCATTGTGTGTGTGCTTAACCAGGAGCAATGATCGGGGGAAGATATTATGAATGATTCAAGAGCTCCAGAGCTGGACATAGGCCATGATACATATCCCCAATTAGAGAAATCATATCTCTAAATGCTCTGAATGAGTATCCAAGGCCAAGAATTTCAATAAGCTCTTGTGTGTTTTGGTAAAATGTAGGGAATATTTGGCAAATAGAGTCATTATCAGGAGACAGGAGACCATGTCAGGTCAATATCAATTCTGATGTTTCATCTTTACCGATGTTTTCCTGTCATGGTCTTGCAAATCAATGTCTTCAAGACACATTGTAAAGATGCTGAGTCATGTAACTTCTCTGGTTCACACAACAGGCACGTGAGGTCACATATATTGCTTTATCACCCAGTCACAGTAAAGATAGGCTTGTTTCCAGTGTACTATTTTTGGTGACTTAATATAAACTTCATGTCACGTCACTTTTCCACAAAGTACCTTCCTTTTCAGGTTGAAAAGGACCCCAGTTATTGGTTTGATCAATGCCAAAATAAAACAAGAATGTCATCAACAGTCCCATTTAATTGAATCAGACCTAATCCAGTATCAAACTTGATAGCCCTGTGTCGCCACCTATACCAGCCACCTAAATATGCCTGATTTTTTTTAATTGAGATCCATGCATTGAGAAATTAACAAAGAGCACTAAAAGTTAATGGGGTCTATTCTGGGTTTTGTGGAAATCCGTCAAGCAGTTTTTGTTTAATCCTGCTAACAAACCAACCAACAAAAGGATAAAGTGGAGGTAATAATGACAGATGTTATTGAGGCCATTTAAGAGAAAACCTGAGAGACATGTTTTTTATGCAAGGGTGGTCTCACATTTAACATAATGCTTCGTTTGAGCCGGCTCTTATACAGAACAACATTAATTGCAGAAATCCACTAAAATCCGCCCCTAAGTGAACAGCTTACATGGGCAGGAGCACCCCCCCACATTCTCAGACACTTTAAAAATAGAGGAATCCACATTTGGAACCCAGCGCTGTGGTCTTGAGTGGGAGCCACGGGGCAGCCTGTGGAAAACATTGTGATAGGTGCTGGTTTGATTCCACTGAAACAACTTAATCGCCTGCGATTTGCAACACCTCTGGGACGGCTCCCTCCATCAGCTTGATGCAATACTGACGGGATTGCAGTCGAGGGAGGTATTGCATTTGCATAAATTGGCCCATCTTGTTGCACTGGCAAAGACACAGAATTCCACAAAAGTGCAAGTAGACAAAAGGACTTCATTGCAACAGCGTATATCAGTTTTATGGTTAAGGACTGTGGGGAATCTGCACATATGAAGGAAAGAATGTAATGTAAAGTGCTGACGGTGTTTCATAACGATGTAAAGTAATCAGAACAATTGGTTTCAGTGGGATTAACCAGAAACCCTGTGGCTTGAATGCACAGACCTAGATTAATTTGCAGAAAACACATTTTTCCAGGCACATTAAAGTCGGCAAAAATATCTTTGAAGTGAACAAGTTACTGTGGAGTCACATGATGTAATAATCGTGTCCACTTGTACGTTGCTAGAGTTAGAGTGACAGATTCAGGCAAACTTTTGCCAGGGAACTGGTGACCCATAAGAACTTCAAGGGGGTATTGCAGTGCATGTGCATGTTTGTGTGTGTGCATGTGCATGTGCATGTCCCAGAACAGCATCTTCCCGGATCGGTCATGGGCCTACAGTGAGGGACAGGCAACACATGATTGGATCACACCATCCTATGAAAGTCCTCAAGCCAACTGGCTCCAGCCAATCACAAACCTGTGATTCATTCTAAACATGGCATGTGTGGGGGTGGGCTGCGGGGTGGAGGTGGATGTGGAGGCCTAAATGCCGGGCGTTGACACACTGACGGAATTATTTCCAGATTTACCCATGTTCTCACTCTCTCAGTTGGCTTCTCCGTCTCTATGGTACAGTAGAAGATAAATGTTTCAGGTCTGTGGAAGACTTTTTATTTCTATTCTTTTGACAATTAAAAAGCAAGAAAATGTTTGACTGAATCAGGTCAGAGTAGTTGAAATCCCACGCGTATATTGCGCTCTATAAAGAATTACAAACTGCCAAACTGTCAGTGAAAGACTTGCCTGGAAAAGAAAACGATTTCCCAAATGAAAAATCAGTGTCACATTTCAGTCAAGACTAACTTTTGGAAACTACTTCTACTGTTATTTAGAGTAATGTGAAAAACATTTACCAGACCATCTCAAATCTAATTCCAGTTTAGAGTATTTAAACTCAATACACAATATATATTCATGGATTATTATTAGAGTATCTCAGAGGCCAGAGCGACACTGACTAAATATATATATAAAAGGCATTAATTGTTGAAATGCCCCTTTTATATACCTGGATACTGTATCTATAAACTGCAATGGTACTGTAAAGTCACCGGCCCCCGAATGACCCTTTGGTCAGGCCAAGTATGCTCCAAATGCTGCTCTAGTTGGCCCATGTGCCACTGTGGTCTTGTCTAAGTGCCCTGGATTTACGCTTTGGTCAGCTCAAGTGCAAAATAACCTGAAACCTAAATATAACACAACACGAAACTCAATGTGTGTGTCGGAGGTTTTTCCCCCTCCTGCTCATAGGAGAGTCTGTTAACACCTCTGCTCAAGAAAACATCCATTGCGTGCATTAAAAATCTGTTCGGTCAGATATTGGATGACCTGTGGGGTCTCAACACAAGGCCCATGAGAGCTCACAAATAACACAATTCACACGCTCGGTGGGAGCTTCATCCTCATGTAGTCCAGTGCACACAACAACTGTAACAGCTGTTTCTGAAGCATAAATGTAACAGACTGATAAACTCAAAGACACTGATGCGAAAGTTTAGCCGGTGTCCCGTAGAGATTTTTCCCAAATCCTCCATGATTGTCTGATTTGCTCTGGGAATTAATTTCCTGAGAGACATACATGTCTGACGAATCAATTACATGATTGTTAAACTGAAGATTTAACAGATATGCATGAAAGAATTTTAATGAAAGTTTCAAGCTGTAAAACTACTGAAGGATAATACAAAGAGATAACGCACAACTTCACTGACTTCGCTTGAAGCAACAGTGAATGAGCCAGCAGTTAAACGTTGAGAGATTTAAAGTGATTTTTAAAACGGATTACTCGATTTACCTCAAGGAAGTGTGAAGTTAATAGTTAACCATATTAACTGAAACGTCAAAGAGAATACAAGTTCTATAAACTACTCTGCACACACACACACGCACACGCACACACACACACACACACACACAATCATATGCAACTGATTTCTGCAAACCACTGATTGGCCACATGCGTACGTGTCACAGGCTTTATGACATATTGAAATCACAACAAAACGCGTCACTTCATATTGATTCATTAAGATGGCTGCCAATCCAGTGACCGCGATTCTAGACTGCATTTTTTACAGCTCTGAGAAAACCTTCAAATATTTTTGGGACGACAGTCTCCAGTCATGTTTGTGGCGACCAAAGCAGGTATTTGGAGCCAAAACAATATTTACTTTTGACCATAACCAAGTGAGTTTTGTGCCTCAGACTACCCAGAACAGCACAGCGTTGTCACCTGTCAGTTTGAACCTAAAGAAACATGAAGTTGCCACTTGTAAACTTGACTTTAATATTACATTTTAGTATATTATCTGACTTATCAATGTAGTTATCTTCTTTGCCACTGTAGCATCACTTTTGTTAATCTACTGCATCCATGTTGTCATACATTCTTCATACTTATTACAATACAATAATGTTTATTATTCAGTATACAGAATGATCCCTTAAGTGTTTGTTTTCAAACAGAACAAGCAGGTGGGGATTGTGACCAGGTATCCGGATGTCATTACATTGTGATTGTTGCAAAATGGGTGCTCTTGTCGTTGCCCTTTGTCCCAGATATGAGAGACCACATGACATCCCAGGAGACAGAGTCCTTACCTAACCCCTGCTGCCCTCAGATGACAACCACAGGAAGTGGAAATACACACGGGAGTAGACACATTTTGTCAGACCCCAGTGTCCTTATTTACCTCTTGTATGGAAGCATTGATTGTTTATTGAAATATCATCTGCCAAATCTTACACAGTTTCCTGCAGATATGCAGGGCCTGTGAATGAAAGAACAGGATGCCGTCAGCTGCAACACTATCTAATGTAAATGTTGCTACAGCTCGATGAAATGGCGGGAGTCTTAGGGAGGAACGCAGCCACAGAGTCTGTGGAGACTTTGAGGACAAACACAGGAGGCAGGCTTTGGCACAATCAGCATGCTTCCAGTGAAATGCTTTCTTGGAAATAATCTTCTACTTATGTACACGTGTAGCCACAGAAGCTCACATAGAAACACGCACGCACATACACACGAACGCAGAACACTTTGACAGCTCTTGGTGATGGCTGCCATCTGGCCACATCACAAGCTGACAAACGTGGTAGGCCAACAGACCCTGCAAGATCCTCTACATGCTCGTCTACACTCTCTCTTGAGCAATTCACCCTTTCCTCCTCCTTCACCCTCATACCTTCCTTCGTACTTTTCCCTTATCTCTCCTCCTCCTCCTCCTTAGGAAGTTACACCACCTTCACTTTATCTTCTCTTCAGCCTGTGCTGGGAAAGCTTCCAACACCCCTCCAGAGCTGTAAATAGGTTCTGCTGTATAACTCCACTCTTACTACGAGTTACAGATCGAGATAGTTAATTGACCCTAATAACCTGAGGTTTTACTATAGCTTCAGACTGCAGATACTGTACATATGAGCAAAGAAGCAATGAGAATTTGGAAACAGAGAGCAGATTAATTTTGTTGTCTGTCTTTCCGTGAGACTGCCAAGAGGGCCGTGAATCAGACTGTTCGGGGAGATCAACCGTAGCAAGGAATTTAATTTCATGCTCCTGCCATCATCAACAAACGTCGAGGTGAAGCCGCTGAGGTTATGGCGTTCTATTGGACATTTATTTCTACTTTTCATCATGGACTATTGGGACAGTTACTACAGAGCCAATACAAGCAGAAAAATATATGCCGAGAGAACGTTTTTTTCCTTAAAGGACTTATACCTCATGATTCATGATTTTATTTTGGGTTACCACTGGAATATGTTTACATGCTTCAGTGCTCAAAAAACGCATCACTTTTCTCATACTTGAATGAGAAATACTCGTCATGTGTTCCCCTTCTGTCTGAAAAGCTCTCTTTTACCTCCTTAGTCTCTTTAAGGCCCCCCTCTCTAAATATATTGTCTGCTCTGATTGGTCAACTCATACTTATCTGAGCCAGCATCACTAACAGCAAACGAGCCACTAGGCAGAGATTATGCAAATGTGAGACTGTTTGAAGTGGTGTGATGTCACAAGGTCACAGAATTAAAGTTGAGACTGCTGACAAGGCGTTTCAGGAGCAGTGCCTTCTGCGGGAGAGAGGAGCTTCTGTTGGTGCGGACTTTGACCTTTTATATTTTCAAGATCTTTTACATGCACAAGAACAGATAGAAAAGACTGAAGGAAAGGGAGAAAAGGAAATTGCACAATAGGTTTCCTTTAAGTAGAAAACGGAACACAGTCTTACCCATGTCATCCTCATGGTAGATTATAGAGTGGTGATCTGTTTCTCTGCTGGTGTATCTTTGTACCGGCTCTATGTGATAAGTCCCGTTGTCTGTGTGGATCGTTCCCTCAAACTGACCCTGTAACACAGAGCCATGGCAGGCTGAACCACGTTCACCTGCAAGACCAGGTCAGGAGAATAACATGTCAGGGTCAGACAGGGGAAAATCATGAAGATAGAGAGAGAAACGTAAAGATTAGCGCTCAGACATCAGAGAGATACTAGAGGTGAGATATGAGGCAAAACAGAGAAGGAAATGAATTGGCTTTCATTCAATCAGCACACTTCTTCAATAATCAGGAATGTTTTTCCACTAACAGATGTTGATCCAGAAGTTTGTATCCAAACAACAAAGATCATAAATGTCTGTTGATTTAAGATGATTAAAAGCTTCGATGGCGGTCAATTCACTTCAGCTTGCAGGTCATACCCACCTTCCAGCGTTCCTGAGTATATGTGGGAGAGGTCAGCTGATGTGGAGCCATTCTCACTGACCACCGTGAAATCTTCTGAGAACGCTCCTGCGTCGCGTTTCAAATACAGCCGGAAAGTTCTGAGGGAACCAGAAACACAAACAGCTCACAGATGGGCTCAAAGCTTTGTTGTGCAGTGGAAGGTATGCAGATCTATCAACAGCAGGAAAAGAGGGTCCATTACCGGCTGACACGTGTTATTGGTTTGGTTACAGGAATAAAAGCATGTGTTCAAACAGTAGAATACTGTTTATTCAGAAAGTCAGTTTTTGGTTAAGACTTCCCACAGTTGCAGGAATTGTAAAGTTACCTGTGGAAAGCAGCGAAGTCCAGCTGCAGTGTGTATCCATGAGGTTGTGTGGCTCTTCTGGCTCTCAGGTGCTTCCTGTGAAGATCCTCCCTGTCATATGACAAGCCCTCATAATATTTTATATATGGGCTGATGCCACTCACAGCCCCTGGCACAAAGGAAGACATTCCAGTCACTTCACAGAGAAACCAGACTAGGAATCCCAATCTCACATTCTGTGTATTATCTTCAGTGAACCCCTCTGCTGCAGCATCTCTCATCGAAAAATCTGCTTTTATTGCCAATGACATTTTTGTCACACATTCGGGATTCTCACATCTCATTATAAGAAATATTCATCTCGATCAACAGTGTATCTACAATTCAACATTGACAGTAAAAGTAGCGATAAGTTGCTGGGCAACTAAAGCCATATGTTTGGGAAAGATCGAGGACAATAATACAAATATCGACATAACTTGTTAGGCTATTTTATTGCGTTCCGTTGTTGGTCACTTATTTGTTCATACTTTCTGTTTTTCCTCAACAAGTTATTGATTATGATGTAGTAGGAATTACACATCCAAAATATCTATTTATATGAGACATAAACAGTTACTTTTACTTTTACAGGATTCTTTTTTGATGTGCTTTATAAATGTCACCCTATACATGTATAGTTGTTATTATTAGTTATTTTTTTGTTTGTTGCTGTACTTATAGCCTCTGTCTTACTTCCTGCACACCTGTCTCACATCAGCCCTGTTCCGGGCATCTGTCCACCTGCACCTCATCCCCTTGTTAGATAAATTTGTATTTACTGGTTGGTTCATCTGTTCTCGTAGACGCGTTTCTTGTGCTTCTGTGCATGTTTCCCCAGTTCTTGTGTGTTCCTGATTTGTTCCTCTGGTTTGGCGTATTTTCCTTTGCCTTCCTTTTTGTTGCCAGTTTTTGTCACCTGCCATTTTATTGTTTATTTTTTTGTTTTTTACCTGCCTTCCTGTCTGTCTTGCATTTACGTCCTGTCTTTGTAACTGTGACAAAATCAGTAATGAAAAAGACGCTAATTGTATGCGGTATATTGTGTGTAATATGTTGCGGTCATAAATCATTTTATTTCCTATAACTTCCCATATTTACTACCAAAAAGCAGTTTAGTGGTGAGGTTGCAAATAAGGCCCTCTCTCGAGCCAGTGTTTGGTTTGTCCATTCGGGCTACCATAGAAACATGGTGGTGTGACACTGATGAAGAAGTCCTGCTCCCACTGTAGATTTAAATGGCTCACTATAGTGTAAATTCATAAAAACATGGTTATTGTTATTGTTTTTATTATTACGATTAATATCTATTTCTGCCGATAGGTCCCTCTTACGCACTGGACCTTTAATAGAGCAAATAAAAGTTTTTATTGAACTAGAAATATTTATTTTGTGTTAATGGAAACCAGTGAACCCAACAATCTTTTGTGATTTTACCCTCCTGCCACCGTCACACCAAATGTTGACTAGACCTCATACTTAACGGGTCATCTACTGAGTGAAGAAAGCTTTAGGAGAGGCTTGCACTTTCCTGGACAAGGGATCATTACCAACTCAGTGTTGCCCCTCCTGAGTAAATCACATTTACCTAAACCCTTACAGATGGATGTGCCCCATTAATAACAACTAAAAAAGCCAAATGTTATGTCCACATTGCTGTCAGGTTTTTGTATAAAGGCTCCAGTTTGCAGCATTCTTGAGAGGACAGGTTGAGACATGTCTGAGGCCAGTCCACCACAGCAATATATTCACATTCATATTCACAGACACACACACACACACACACAGACACACACACACACACACACACACCACACACACACTCACATACACACATGGCGATACCACCATAAATAACCCCATGTACTTATTCAGGGGGAAGAGGGAGTAAATACACACACACACGCACACACACACACACACTAATCTGCACATTCCTCTACCTGTAATCTGTTGACGGCAGTCGAACAACAACAGCAGCAGCCAGTAGTGTTGAACCCCCATGGTCAGGCGTGTTTTTGTTCTTCCTCCTTGTCACAGTCTTTTCTTTCTCCTCCTTCGCTCACACCCGTCTCTCTCTTTCATTCTTCCAGGTTTTTCCTCTCTTGTCACCAGCCTCGTACCTGTGGTCTTCCCATACTGGAATGTGAGCAGTCAGGAGGTTCAAGCCAGGACTCAGCGTGGAGATATGAACACTGACACAGTGAGGAGGCATATTCAGACTTGTTGGCTAACATGAGCTATCTGCACAATTAAAGGTGGCCTTTACATTATGGTAGGAATGGTGTTGTAAAGATCAAAAGCTCTATTATCTGTAACTCTAACATCCATCTTTGAGAGTTAAATGAAGGAATAATCCAAAGTATTAAAACTCCATTTTCTTCAAAGAAGCTGCTCAGTTTAATAATGATGATAATACAATGATACAGTAGTATTGTACCACAAGTATCAGCCTCATGGTGCTGCTAGACGAAACATCAGGAGATTATTAAAGCCTGTAAGGACCCTGACTGTCTGAACCAAGTCTCATGGCAGAAGTTGTTGATATTTTCAGTCGAGCTCTTTCATGAATGGTGTCACTACCATTGACAGATATTTGGGAGCCATTTTAAGCCATTAAAGTTTGCATGTCCCAATCGCCACCCCAAACTCCACAATTCATTCTTCTTAATATCTTTCTACCTCTTTGTTATTTTGAGATACACATTTATAAATTCAAAATGATGGAGGACAAGTACAGTACAACTGTTAAATCCTGTTATTCTCAGAAAAGATAAATATATACAGTATACTTTTTATACTAAACAAGGTGTTAGAAGTAATTTAAGTGACTTTTTTTGTTGTACACTCTAGTAGATGTTATAAACATAGAGATATGTTATGTCTAGTCTAGTCTTGTCATGCCTGATTTCTGTTTTATGTTTTGAAAATTAAGTTTTGATTTCCATGTCCTCTTGTGTCTTGTCAGTGTCTCCATGTTTGTCTCCCTCTGTCTGCCAGTGTTCTCCTCTGTGCCTTTCCCCCCCTCGTTACCTCACCTGGCCTCCTCCCTCCTCTCTCCTCACCTGTACCTCGTCTCGTCATTAGTGTCTGTCTATTTAGTCTGTCTCTCCCCTGCACTCCCTGTTGCGTCATTGTCTTCGTTTCCTCGCCTTGTGTCCATGTTGCCCTCATCGAACCTTCCTGTCACTGCCTTGCCTTGCCTTGCCTTGCCCTGCCCTGCCCCCTCTCATGTCTCAGGTTTGAGTTCTTGTTTTCGGTCCATTGCATTTTTGCCTTTTGATTTGAACTTTGCCGTTTTGTTTGGTATTTTATTTAGTCTTTTCTGTTGCTACTTTGTTCCTTGGTATTCAATCAGCT
>OMLP01012947.1:76788-101770 GCA_900302685.1 Spondyliosoma cantharus | reverse complement strand
AGACCGAGCAGGACACTCCAGTCAAGACCAGACATGGATTCCAGGCAGGGACAGGGCCCAAACCGGACCAGACCAGGCCTGGGTGACGGGGCGGGACCGAGGTCCTGAGCAGGGCTGGGCAGCCGGCAGAGACCGGGCCTCATCAGGGCCAGAGCAGGGGTGGGGAACTGGTCGAAGCCAAGAACAAGCCTGGACCAGCAGAGACAGAGTTTGGAGACCTGGTGGGTACTCAATCGCAGAGGGCTGCAGCCAACAAGTATTTTAATTATTGATTGCATTCATGGTTAATCATTCATCGTTAAGTAGATAGAATGTCAAAGAATTGTGAAAAATGTTTTCCCAGAGCCCAAAGTGACGTCTTTAAATTGTCTTCTCTACCAACAGCACAAAACCCAAAGACTCTCCCTGGCTTTTCTCATGTTAAATGAAACTCTCAATTATAAACTGTGACTGAGTGAGAATAAAATAGAATAAAAACTGGACCCTGATTGGCTGACTGAACAGCTCCTCTACTTTATAATACAAGAAAGTGTTTTGATACTGTATGTATGTACATAAATTGTATGTAATAGTATTTAAATTCACTATTGTCTGTGTGTGTGTTCCTCTGAA
The DNA here is from genome assembly GCA_900302685.1 of Spondyliosoma cantharus. Classification (NCBI taxonomy): domain Eukaryota; kingdom Metazoa; phylum Chordata; class Actinopteri; order Spariformes; family Sparidae; genus Spondyliosoma; species Spondyliosoma cantharus. The sequence goes on along the minus strand of OMLP01012947.1, from coordinate 101,158 downwards.
GACTTGAACATGAAGAAAGTCCTGAGAGTGGAGGTGGAGCGAACCCCAACTATTAATAACTTCTCACAGCCACCAGAGGCCAGAGACTCCTGTAAGTCACCATCTAGTCTGACACTGAGACACTTATTGCTTCCCCTACACTCAGATTATTTCCTGCAACAATGTAGAAAAATCTGTCTGAAATAGATCACGATGTAAAGTCCAAAACACACGCACATATCATTTGACACCTCCATGGTCATAAAATTAGAGCATGCTTCATGAAATTATAAAATAGGCATCAAAGTCGGCTTGTTGACACTTCAATAAGCCTTCAGATGGGCTGTACCCACTGGCAGTATCATTGTTTGGTCACTAGAGGGCAGAATATGATTTCAGTTTGATAGCACAGCATTATTTTGTCAAATTAACGGATGTGGTGGTATTATGAACCCACAAACAATCATGTTAGAATTATTGATATTAAATTATTTTATTCATTATAATTTTGGGAGCATGCAGACTCATTTATTAGGAAGTTTTCCTGCTGTCGGACGTAACTGATACTTAAATATACGTATATAAACGTACATATTCCAGGTTCAGATGGAGCCAGTGTTGGCGAGGCCTCGACGGCTCAAGCGAGCGAGGACCAGAAACCCCCCATCCCCTCCACCAAGAAGGAGCCTCCCTCGTACCCTCCAGGTGAGACAGGCTGACCGACCCCTGCTGTCCGTGTGTCAGTAAGAAAACCCGTTCACCTGCTGTCATCTGTCCCCATTCACCAGGAAGTCAAGAGGAGCGCTGGCAGCTGCAGATTGTGGCCAAAGGCAGAGTCACCTGTCCGAAATGTAAAAGTGTGAGCAGGAAGACTGTGGAGGGGCTGAAGAAACACATGGAGAACTGCAGACTGGTGAGCACTTAGTGTTCAACCACTTTATGTATATTTTCTGACAGAGCTCTTACTCCTAGTATAGAAGTAGCGTACGATCACTGAACGTGTGCGTAGAGAGCAACTTTCTCCTTATTCCCGTGTACTTATGTAGAGAAGACATACAGTAAACTGCTTAAATATCAGTAACCTGTACACTGAGTCGTTTGTAACCATCATATTACCTTCGTGTGATGGTGTAGCTGATTCACAATATACTGGGATTTATTCGCATTTGAAAACACGTAGGTTTGTAGTGTATACGCTACAAAACGTTGCATACGATGTAGCTTCAAAGATTAAATAGACAACATTGAAAACCACTAGATATCACTCTAAAGCGCCAACATCTCAGACTAAAACAAATGCGTGCTTCAGTCACTGTATGAAGTTTGGGGCGATAAGAAGAGAGTGCTTTCTGAACACACACAGCTCGCAAAACTGTCGAGAATCCGTCAAGATTGTGTTCCTACACAGCAGTTTTCTCACCTCCAGATGTTTTCAGAAAGTTATTTTAGTGTACTGAGCTGCTGTCTCTGAACAGGTCGTCATATTGTAAAAGACACAGGGCAGACAGGGAGAGACTCATGTCACAACACATGTAGAGGGAATGTGACGTCATTCTCAGCTCAGGAAACCATCACTCCTCTTTATCTTTACATAGTAAATAGATGTTTCCTGTTATGTTAATATTCAAAATGTAATCTATTCAACCTTAAATCGTTTGTGTGCAGCAACCCTTTACCTGTCAACACTGTGGGAAACAGCTGAAGTCCTCAACAGGGATGAAGTATCACATCATGGCCGACCACAGTCACCTGGTAAGACTGATCAGCCCTCATCCCTGTAAAACACAGCGGTCACTTCTCAAAAATGAAACTGGGAATTGAAACACATGCTCGGTGGAGTTCAGTGACAGCTCACAGTGTTGCTGCCTCTTTGTCTTTGATTTTAGCCGTCATCAGAAGACGCCAAGGACCTGGATGATCGCGTCATCAAAGACAAACTGCGCAAAATCCTGAAGAGACTGGGCAAACTAAAATGCTCCAAAGAGGTAAATCACTTTCATCTAGCAAAGGAGATTTATTAGAATACGGCGAGAGAAGACGATGTTACATGTTTCTTTATTTTCAGGGCTGTACCGCTGCCTTCACCAGCATCATGGGCTACGTGTACCACATGAAGAAGTGCGGGAAGGAGGAGTCTGAGCTGGAGAAGATGTTGCTGAATTGCTCTCACTGCGGGAAAACCTACAAGTCCAAGGCTGGTCTGGAGTACCACCTGAAATCAGAGCACGCTCCCGTGAGTCATGTGTTGTTGGTCATGTCAGACCAAAGAAACAGTTTGGTTTAGCGAATTCAGCACACAAATGAAGTCAACAAACTTTATAGTTAAGGACACGTGTTGTATATTTAAATATCCGTTTCCCGTCCTGTTACCCAGACGCCCCAGAAGAGCGAGGAAGACGAGGCACTGAAGGCGCAGAGGGAGGCCAACCCAGAGAGGACGGCCAGCGGCAGAGTGCAGCGAGCGTCGGCCCAGGTGGCGAACTTCCACCTGGCTGAGATCGCCAACAACGACCTGCCCAAAGACTGGCCCAAGAGGAAGTTTCAGTCGGACCTGGTGCCAGATGACAAAAAGGCAAGAGGAGATTTACTTTGTCCTGAATATATATCAAATTGGAGGATGGACGAGGGTATTTTTGTTTCGTGTATATTTATTCATACAATATAAAAAATGTTCCCAAACTAGCTGGAATGAAGGCAAAACAGACATGAAACTCTTTTTGGCAGTATATAATGAAGATATAAACTGCTATTCACACATTCACTGACCACCTGCTGTTCATGCTGTCCTTCCCAGTTGAAATATGCCCGACCAGGTCTGCCCGCCTTCAGCCAGGAGGTGCTGAGGAAGTGGAAGAATGAGGTGAAGCTGCAGAGGAAAGTCCAGTGTCCCAACCAGGTAGGAACACACTGCACAACACTTCACTCATAGTTTCAGCTGAGGTTTAAGAAAGAATCTGCACAGCTTTAGTTTTGAATCTATTTATTTCATTTCTGTCTGGTTATGTGGGGACAGGACTGTTTGTATGATAAGGTATAAAATATATGTTGAGCCAAATGTAATAATAAATGGACTTGATACATTTGCACATTTTCAGATGTATTTCTAGTTGTGTGTGCTCTATTCATTCATGAATTTGTTTATTATTTGTCAATTACTTTATACCCCATCTGGTCATTTATTTCAGTAAAAATGAGGTTGGTACTCCACCTTTGATTTTATGGTATTATTTCATTTTGTCAGAATGCATTTATATACCACAGAATCTGATTAAAACTCTTTATAAATCTCTTTTTTCTTTCAAGTACAGAACTCATGTATAGGATGCAGACTGGTGGTATAACTGCCTTCGGCCAACTATTTCAGTTGGGCTTCTCCTCTCTTCAGCTATCTGTGTGTTAATGTTTTGAAAATTCCCGTCACCACTGGAAAGAACAATAACTGCTTCGAGCTTGCTACTTACCCTAACACTAACCTGGTCAATGTAGACAAGCTTGCAGCTCTTACTTATTCTGTTTTGCCTTGAGTTAGATTCTCAATGCTGGGACTTGCCTCTCTTCGTGCAAATGTTTCACCAAACAAGAGCTTCTTTTTTTTCCTTCTCCTCGACCAAAATGTTGCAACAGGCATGCAACTTTCTCCAGAGCTGGCACGACGCTGTGGAAATATGTCAATGTAACATTATTTGTGTCCTTCTCAGGGATGTTGCTGCACCTACACCAGTGTGTCTGGACTTAAGGCTCATCTAGGCCTCTGCACAAGGGTACATCAGCTTCCATCTTTATCTCTGAAATAAAATATCTCTTAAATGTACAAATATGTGCTTATTGGGTATAAGTATTCATAGTAATATATTTTGCTACCCTTTTTGAACCAGGTATACATGTTGAGACTTTGTGGATTTCCGAAATAAAGTCTAGTCCACATTCTCTACAGCTGCAGTGAATATTATTAAAGTACACTGTCTCCCAGTCTTGTAATCATTTCATGTATCTTTTTTGTGCTTGGATCTGATCTCAGGGCGACTTTGAGGCTGGAAAATACAGATGTCTGATCTGCAATAAAGAGTTCAACTCTGAGAGTGGAGTGAAATACCACATCAACTCTGTCCACTCACAGGTACCGAGTATCTCTCGCCTTGTTTCCTGATTACATTACCATGCTTCTCTATCTGTTTGGCCCACTGTACGCAGAGGACATTTAATTAAACCAAGAGATCTCTTTGGAGAGCCTCCGTCCTAACTTGCTTTCACCCTCTCTTGTTTTCTCCTCTCGTTCTCTGTCGACAGGAATGGTTTGTCACGAACAAAAAGGCCTCCAAGAAGTTTGAGAAGTTCCTCAAAAATCAGTCCAAGGAGTTTGTCCAAAACGTGGACAAGCAGGTGGTGGATCAGTGCCACCACAATCGCCTCCAGCATCATCAGCAGCATCACCATCACCACCACCACCACCACCACCAGCAGCAGCAGCATCTGCTCCAGCTCCAACCCCTGCAGCACCCTCTACAACCATTGCATCACCTCCAGCACCAAACCCAGTTCCTCCATCAAGAGCACCAAAACCTCCCTCCACAGGCGGACGCCCAGCTCCAGCAGCCGATGCTCCACTACACCCCTCTAGAGCCTCCGCCTGGGCCGATGTGGGTGGATATGGACCAGAGAGAAGCCGTGCCGGAGACGGAGATGGAGCAGGCGCCGATCGAGATGGACCTGGCTGAGAAACCAGAAGCGGACGATGACGGGATGGCGGAGGAGGAGGAGGAGAAGAGGAGAGAGAAGGGGGAGAGAGGAGGAGGGGAGAGGGGGAAGGCCAAAGGAAAGGGGAAGGATTGCTTTGCTTTCGTCAGCAGCAGCGGTGGCGGTGGAGGGGGTAGCGGCAGCAGCAGCAGCAGCAGCAGCAGCAACACCGGCAGCTCGTCCAGCGAATCAGAGGTGGAGCAGCAGGACAGGCAGAGACAGATCGACCAGTGGAACCTGAAGCGGCCCGGCGTCATGGAGCCCCACCCTGAAGCCGGGAAACGACAGAGGAACACTTGAAAATCTGCAACTAAGATTTCCACTTTAACTAACACTCGTTGTGCATCAGAGGTAGAGGAAGACGACATCAGGCGTCCGTCCCTACTTTATTATTCGTGACAATGTGAAGAAAACAAAACTGGGTTTGGGGAGACGGCAGCTGAGAAAGTTGAGAAATCTATCAGATGACGATGGATACGTTTTAAAAAGAAGCTCACTGTGTCGGCGTGGATCTTATGAGACACTTCCACTTTAGAGGCTGTTTCTCCGTCTTGAAATGGTTGTCAGTGTTTAGCCTTGAGAAAATGTAGTATACCGTTTATCTGTGTGTTTATCTGTAACAGATTCTTTTCAACTTTAAATGTGTCTTATTCATTTAAAGCGTTTGATAAACCTTCTCGTCTTTCATGTTTACCTTAAAGGGAAAAAAGTTACATTAACCTACAGAGAGAGGATGCTACAGTGTAGTATTTTTTTTAGACTTGTGTAGTCTGTCTCTCTGAAAAGATTTTGTGCCTCTTAAGTATGATCTGTATAACTTCATACTGCTCATCTTCATCTTTTACTTCCCTTTTTTCTGGGCTAAGTAATGCTGGAAGTGTCACTTTTCTGGTTAGAAAAGAGATTCAGTTACTTCTGGCTAACAGATTTCTCTCACCCTGTTCCTTCCTGTACCATATTTGCATCAGTTTTGACTAAATTTATGTTTTGGACCTACACTGACAGTGAACGCAACCTGGCATCAAGCTGCCATCTTTGAGCCAAGTCTGCTGGTAACATGAGAGGACCTGCCTGCGTCTGAGTAGTGCTCCAGTGCAGTTACAAGAGTTTAAACTGGCAAATCACATTTGAAAAGCAGAAGCAGATCCGTTGGAATAACATGTTAAAGTTGATAGTTAATTCTAGGAACTAATTAAGGAACACGTGAAAGTGAAATGAGAAGATCTAAAATCAACTTTTTTAAGTACTGAACAGATACAATCCATCCATCTACCCAGTACTGCGCTGAGTAGAGCTGCAACAGTTGTTCAAGTCCAACATCAAACGCCTGCTGGTACCAGCTTCTTAATTTGCTGCTTTTCTTTTGGACTCTTTGACACTTTGAAGACGTCACTTTGGGCTCTTGGAAACTGTGATTTTTCTTTTCACAAGTTTTAAACATTTAATAGACTGAATGCTGAAAATAATTGGCAGATTAATCGATGATGAAAATAGTCTTTAGCTGCAGTTCTGGTGCTGAGCATCTCCGGCTGTAGCACACCTGCCTCACAGCCTCACTGTGATAACAAGACCCTGAGAAGTCACTGTTTAATTCAAAGAATTGTGAGAGCATATACCATGAATTTGTGTTATTTGTCTAGGAATAAAGAAACATGATATAACCTGAACCTTAGAGCTGTTGGTAGGTGTATTTCTGGACTTTTAAAGGAGCCAGGCTAGTTGTTTCCCCCTGCTTCAAGTCTTCATGCTAAGCTCGGCTAATTACCTCCAGGCTACAGCTCCTAACTTAAAGCAGACGTGAAAGTGGTGTCGATATTCTTGTCTAAATCTCTGGAAAAAGCGCACCAGTTTGTTTCCCAAAAAGTTGGCCTACCTCCCAACATTGTTCCAAGAAAACAACAAAATAAATGTTGAAAAAATTACTTACAGATTGAAATTGACTCCAGCTGTGTGTGAGGACAACCGCTGTAGTTTTTGAAATGTGTGTTTCTGTAGTCAGGATGTGGGAATCTCTGAAATTCAGTCATTTTATATTTTAGTAAAGCAAAAATTCGAAACTTAATGGTCACTTCTAATGCCATCGCTCAGTCTTCCTCAGTGGATGGAGGTCAATCAGTCGTCACAGGATGGAAGGATGACAACAGAGCAACCTTTCTGCTGAGGAATCCTGCAAATACATTTGAAAGCTCTGGAAAAGCTAGCAAGTGGACCTTTTAGTGAAGATGTTTTTTTGTTAAACTGCTTTTTTCCATCTTAAGATCAAACGTTTACCCTTTATTCTTAATAATCAGTTCATACCATGCAGGAGTTCTGTTCACCAAACAAAGTAAGCACAGAGGTTCCAGGTTCTCCCCGGCTGACCACAAAACGTCAGCTAATAAATGTGACAGGAACTCAATGGACTGCTCATCAGTCGCGTTAGAATGCCGACAGGTGGACAGATGGTCCTGGTGTTGACACAAGTTGACTGTTAACTCTGATGAAGGAAAGCTAACATACCAAGCATTTAACATGGAGGGTTGGTGTTTTCTGTTCTTTCTACCTGTTTTTGTCCGTCTGGGAATATTTAACCGATAGCATGTAGCCTAATGTTTATGTACTCTTGCATTTTATATCTATAGTGCTGTATGGTTATGGTCGGTTGTTAGTCATTTCTTTGTGACATTTGACACCATTTTGTTTTGGGTGTTTTTTTTACAACTTTTTTTGCTTTTTATGAATGTGTTTTTGTTTATATTTTTCCTTCTGTTGTGCACTTCTGTTAATCCTCAAAATATTGTTTTCAATTTGAAACTTTCAAATGGGAAGTTAATCTGTCTTTACAAAACAATGTGAAAATATTCTGTCTGAAAATGACCTACTGTATCCGATTTTGTTGTGCCCTCCATCGTATGCCTTTTGGAGGAGCATTCCATGTTTTTTTTTTAAGTTTGGAATAGAAATCCTCCTTCTACATGGGAAGTATTTCAAAAAGGCATCAGCAATGGTTAGTTAAAAGCTCGAGACAATGTTGTTCGAGCGCTATCATCTTTGTTCTGGCTTTGATTGTGGTCATTCTCAGACAAAAGTGCTTCTGCAGCCTGAACCATCAATCAACTTTGATGGTGGCTAAGTAGACTTAAACCACCATTTTAAGCCATACTCAGACGTTCTCTTGGCTTCGTGATTGCCCCAAAATTGTTGAGCCCCAAGTTCTGCACTGCATTGTGGGCTTGGACCCCAGTGCACCTGCTTGTAATTTTCTTTTATTTTCACTTAAAAGAAAGCTCACCCAAAAATGAAAATTCAGTCGCTATCTACTCACACTAATCTTATAATTATGATCAGAGGTTTAAAGAGGGACTATCACTGTAATTCACAAGAAGCAAAGCAAGGATCAGAGGAATGTCTAAAAAGCATAATTACAATCTGTTCAGTTGTTTTCCTGTTGATTATCGTCTCACAATGCCTTGGGTTCATAGTGTAAAAGCTTTCAATAACTGGCCGTTGAAATACTTCCCATGTCCACTTATGCTTGTGACCAAACCTTTATCACCATGCATGCACTTTGAGCTCTTTGATGGCACAAATGAAAGCACTGCTCAGCATTAAGACACTTTACATGTGTTTTATAAAGCAGTCTTGGTCCATTACTCCATATTTAATCAGCCCGCGAACCTTCTTAAAAGCTTAAAAAGTCTTTGTGAGGCTTTGTTTAAAATCCTATCAGTAATTGAAGACCTGACATACAAGAACTGACATAATTAATTGGACAAACTGTTCACTTGCTGTTCATTACCTGCTTTTAATTTTCCTGCAGTAGCATCGCTTCTTCTTAATGCTGGAGCACAGTTCTTTAATCCAGATTTAGACAAAATAGAAAGCCTGTATAGTGCCGTATTTTTTTATATTTTAGTGCCAATGGAGGAGTTGTCACCCACTGTGGGCAAGAGAACCAAAACAGCAACATTATGTTAGTAAATGTTATCAATGGTGACCAGCAATGAGGCATCAGATGTGTTTCTTGAAGTTTTATAGACAGAAATGTAAGTTATCTCTGACTTACTGAACCCTGCAGGTTCTGAATATCAAGATCTGTTCTGAACACCTTCTGGTGTAAAGGGATTTCTTTTGGACAAGTCTTAATCCAGTGACCGTATAGAAGTGATGCTGGAAGTAATATCATTAACCGTACAGTAGAGAGCTCTAGATTGAAAATAATTAAAAACTGTTCTCCTGTCCTGTGCCATCACCCTCCCCATCCATGCAGAAGATAAACATGAAATATATATGATCTAGGCCAGATCTGAGTGAAGGTTCAGTTAGTCGTCTGGTATCATTTGTAAAGAAAGAACTTAATTTTTTTCATTTTGTGGGACTTTTCAAGTGAATAAAAGTCAATGGTCTCAACCAACCCTTCAGTAAAAATCTGTACATTTAATATGTTATTACTTGTTTTTTAGGAGTTACGTGCTGCTATTTCCTAGTACCAGCAGTGTTATAACCACAGATGATTAAAAGTTTAATTCGTGGTCCTTTTGGTCTCTGTGTCTTCAGTAACAATGATGTTTAATGGAGTCTGTTGTTAATTGTGTTCTGATGTGTTGTAGACAGCGTTTCACGAAGTCTGTAAAGTTTCTCTTGACGCTACAAGGCTCAAAATTGTGTGTTTTTTTAATGGAGTCTGGTGACTTTCTCCACGGACCACAAGCAGCAGCTTATATCAATTACTGTTTACTGTATTTGTAAAACGTGACGTGTTTATTGTCAGCATGTTTTATTCTTTAATACATGGTGTAAATGTTGAGGTACAGGTAAGAAACTCTTCAGACACAGAAGCAGACTGGCTTCAGCAGCGACGAGGCGATGAACTGATGTAACTAATGTTTTGTATTTAATGCCGAATTTCATCATTTACACCAAGTTTATGTAAAAATATTACACTTTCAAGGTACAAATGTCTAATTTTACAGAATACAGTGAACAGAAACTAATGTAAACTGCTTCTGGTGGTCTGTGGAAAACCAGACTCCATTAAGAAAATGCTTTATTTGAAACGTCATAAACTTTGTGAAACGCTGTCTAAAACATATTCTTAAATTCAGTTTTCCCTCATCAATCTACGCTCAGTAACTCGTGATGTCAAAGCAAAGAAAAGATTTAGACCTTTTATTACAGAGGTGAAGTCAGGCCCCTCCTGGTGGACCTCATGGGAGCTTATTTCACAAAGAAAATGTAAAGTACTGAATGATGAGAGACAAATGGAACAGAGGGGAGCTGTGAGAGACGGCTTTCTGCTCTCTTCATGCTCACTTCTGTTCATGACTGTTTTTCTCCGAGCTCAGTCACTTCCTGTGGGTGAAGCTTCGACAAAACCGCCTTGAAGTGACAACATGAAAGGTCCCTAAAAAATGTGAGTCTGATAAGATGGAGTAAAGATATGTGTAAACTGAGATGCTTTTGTTTTTTCCTCATGTCACTACAATGAATCCAGATATCAAACGGGATAGCATGAGGGAAAATCAAATCAAATGAACAAAATACCAAAATAAACTGTAGCGTGTCTTAGCAGGAGAAGGAACACGCACAGCCAGTTCTCATCAGCATGACTGAAATATCTTTCCAGTTCAATTTCACACATAATGACATGATGCTGTAATAGCAAGAATTAGACAGCGTCATCATTCACAACTTGGAAGTGTTCTATTTTTTTTTTTTCTCCTGTGGTAGAAGTTGAGTCGAGTAAAGCAAAGAGACATTTCCAGCTGCGAGTCAAAGAACGTGAAAAGTTTATAATCAGATTTGTATTACTTAGAGAGTACTACAACCTTTCTTTAGAATGAGGCTCACAGGTAACCTTGACTTGGCCTCCTGCGACTTAACTACAGCCGCCCTCGTCTCAGAGGTAAAGAGGAGCGCATGCGTTGTGTCGGTGTCAGTTAGTGTGGTTTGGCGCCCCCTGTGGTGATCTGTGGAAAGGGCTTTTATTTCAACTGCACAGTGACTGACTTACTCACCAACCTGATCATGTTGATTTAAAATAAAGTTGAAGACATTTCATTGACCTGTCTCTGTATTAACTTAAATCACATGTCCTTATCACTGCTACCAGGTAAACTCACACTGCTACACTGTACTACCATCCTTTAAGAAGAAGAAGACTCCCTGTACAGCTCAGTGCTGCACCGTCAGGACTTACTGTTATAGTCAATGAACAGTGGTCTGAAAAACTTAAATGTTCCTCTCCTTGATTTACCTGTTTGACCTGTGCTCCTCAGCCTTCCTCCTTTATTGGTCCTCACCTGTCCTGTCTGCTCAATACAAGAGATCAAGGTGAGCTGCACCTACACCTTCTGTTATTCCTCATGTCCCTACATGGACTCCCTACTTTCATTCAAGGACCAATATTCAGGGTTTAATAGTAATGGATTAAAAATAATCTGGTTTATGCGATCATATTACAAAAATGACGTCATTTAAGAATGTGTAATTGATTTTGGCTACAATGACAAGGATTACTTGATTATGTCCATAAAATATAGACATTTTTCGATTACAACCAATGCTGTACTATGTCTGACATATTCGAAATTGCTCCACTTAGTGGCGGACATACATAATTACACTTATGGACTTAATCAGCAACTTGACGTGGACTTTCCAGCTCCATGTTCGTTTATTTTTTTTGTTTGTTTTTTAATAACAATTGGTGGAGAATCCATTGAACAATTGAAAGATTAACATTTCAGGGAACTCCTCCATGTGGTTTTAGATTAAAAAACATGAACAACAACTTACACAAAAGGAACATCATCCAACATGTTGAATTCACACAGTATAGCTGAAACTTATGAAGCGGCAGCTGTGGTTCAGGGGCCAGCATCTTGTTATCGGAAGGTTGTTGGTTCGATTCTGCTGGTGGGCATGCTGAAGTGTCCTTGGGCTAGATACTGAACCCCATAGTGCTCCTGATGTGCCATCAGTGTATCAATTACTGTAAATTGCTTTGGGCAAAAGCATCTGCTAAATGTCCTAAAATGTAATTTGAACTGGTACAATGTTACTGAGATGTTAAAAGAGAAAAGAAAGAACATTAGTAAAACTCTACTAGATCTTTGAGGCTGCGACCATTTTTTTATTATAAATTGCAATATTTTCAATCTTTTTTAGTAATCCACAACATCCACCTGAGTGAAATGTTATCTTTGGCTTTTACCAAGGAACAGCAAAGTTCATACAGTGTTGTAAGAAGTACCCCAAAGTCATACTCGAGCAAAAGTAAAGGTATTGTGTTAAAAACATTAGGGTTATTGACATTGACCTCCTGACCTTCTGTTCAGTGTATTTCGGGACCACTTGATATTTGGTTAGTTGTTATTCGGTGTAATCCCACGTTGCGCTGATAGGGGGCGGTGTGATCTCCATGTCTGTACAGTAACAACATGGCGGTCTGATGTCAGCGGAATGTGAGTTTCAGCAGCCTGGGTCAGTGGGAACACCGCGGGTGATCTTGATATTTCGCCATCCGTGAAATAAAAACCGCAGGATTTATATGTCGGGGCTGTCGGTGGTCTCTCACAGTGTCATTCCCGGTAGCAGAGATTGGGATTCGATCCCGAGTGGCGAGGATCTAGCTTCCCGGGTTCGGTCCGAGGCGCTTCACCCTTCGCCACCGTGGAGAAAGCCTCAGCCAAGCGCAGGGTGAGTTTTTAACGGTGGTGATCGTATTCCTGACAAAGTGTGCTTGTTCACAGGCTGATTAATAAAGTATTAAAGCTTCTGACTGTGAGATTAAGAAGCGCTACACTCTACAGTTACTTTAGCCTGTTAGCTTTAGCTGTGTGGTGTTAGCTCAATAGCGTGGCTAGAGGGAGATGTGAGTCACTGGGAAAACAAACCGGTAACTAAAGTGTGTTACTCGAATAACTTGTTACCCGGTATTTCTGGTATTTGAAACATGTGCCGAATTTATGAGTGGGTTAAAAATATTAGTCATTTTAATCGTTCATCTGTCTCTTATCCGTGTATAGCTGCAAGCACGACAGAGAGCATTAAACTGTCACTTTATTGAATGAGGTTTGGTTTGTCAGTGTCGGACAACGCGATATCGACAGTATGTCTGGCTCTGTGACACCACGTTTCCATGGTAGTTATTCGAAACTATCTAACGCAAGGTGTCAAGCTTTGTAACAAATACAGTAGAGCGTTTCTGATTATGTTAATGTTATTACAGGCTGCCCAGTCGTGACTGACTATTTGTAGCCAAAAAGAGGAGACGCTGGTGATGAAATAGTAATAATGAAACTGTGTTTGTGTGTACAGTCACTGCACATAGCTTGAGAAATGAATGTTTGTTTGTGCCATATTTTCAGGAGTACTGTTTTATATATTATATATTGTGATTTGGCTCGTATGTCTTCACTATTTCTTAATTTCTGTTTCTTGTCTGAAGAGCACCAAGGCGAGAGTGAGAAGGAACTACTTCACACATGAGGAGGCATCAGTCGAGACAACCACAGCACCAGACACCCAGGGCCTATGGATCCCGTTGACTCTGAACAAGGTTGCCAGCATGCTCTTTTTTTTTGAACAGCTTCATTAGGTTACTGAATTAGGTTACTGTCTATTATAAGGGTGTCATGTGGGGAAAAATGAGTTACTTGTTTGTACCCCAGGAGCACGGGTGTCACTCTACAGCTATCACAACAAGTAAAGGAACATGAAGGCCCCCAAAATACTGAAAACAAATACAAATTGAAAAAATAAAAAAAAATAAACTGCAACAATAGGAGCTGAGGTCGCAGGTTGTTGACTACTCTCAAGTTATGAAAGAGCACGCAGAGTGACAGGCTGTCAGCTGCGTGCTGTTATGGAGGTGCCTGCAAATGGTGAATTAATCCTCTAAATTAATATTGTTGTTCTCACATTCATTACTTGTTCTTGTGACCTTTGCACTCTGATGCTACACTGGATCTTGTCCCAGTAACTCTGGCCAGATTTGGCTATTCAGTGAACATGTACCGCTGCGTAGCCGAATGCAGTACAAAATTAAAAAGCCAAAAGTTGTCAGGCCATGGATGACAGCAATCTAGAAGGCTGCTTGAATTGAATGCATTGTTTTATTTGTGTAGACATATTCGCCAATATATTTTGGTTTTTACCCACTAAACAGTTATGTGTTATCTTCCCTGAAATCCCTGATCATCATGAACTGTTATTTGTAACTGTTTGTTCAGCTTGTGTAATTCAATTATTTTTTTCACACAGCTGATTAAGTTGAGAGCCAAAGTAATGTATGCATTTGCAAAAATTCTAAATTCTATATTGTAAATGACTAATTTTCCTTTCTTTCATTTCTAATCACAATTGCCATAGACTTTGAAACGCAGCAATACCATATATGTCCTGTAGGAGGTAGGGCTCCTTAATTAATCTCTTTTTTTTTTTTTATCGCAATGTGGCCAAGTACAACATCCAAATTGCAGGAGCTGCAGTTTTTTGATGAAGTTAGAAAATGTCACAGCATGCCATTATAAATGAAGCATTTCGATGCTACATCATGCTAAAAATCACATTAACATTCAATAATTACTATTTCCACTAAAATCCTGAGTCATATCAATATCTTTTTTGATGGGTCCCTTTGCGAAGCTATATGTGTTAATTTTCCTTTCCAGCACATTTTCATTTAATTGATCACAGTTTATACAAAGCTGTAAACTGTACACCTGTTGAGTAGTAACTCACTCTCCCCACAGGGCAACAGAAGCCGTCAGAGCAGTGTTGCGATTTAACACCGACCTCCAGAGGACGACAGCGGAAGAAAAATCCCAAATATGTAGATTATGAAACTGAGGACACGACTAATGAGCAAAGTGTCCATCAAAAACCGCAGAGAAAAAGTTCAGGAGGAAGAGGAAGAGGAAGAGGAAGAGCAGCTTTGCAAAGGACACCGGCTAAGAGTGGAAAAGCAACGAATGCCACGCAGCAGACTGCAGATGGGGAAACAGAAGCAAGTGATAAAACGCCTGATGATAACATCTCAGAGGAAACTCCTAAAAAGGCAGTTAGGGCCAAGCAGACCCCAATAAAAAGAACTCCCGCCAAAAAAACTCCAGCCAAGAAAACCACCACTGCTGATGGAGACCTCCCAGCCGAGGAGGATGGAGTTTCAAACACTTTGCAGCAGGAAAACGGGAAACCAAAGAGAAAGTATGTCAGGAGGCGTCCTGCACAGGAAGTGGAACCAGTTAGAGAACCACCATGTAAGGAGGCTGAAGGAGAACCTGAAGAGGAGATCCAACCAGGTGGTCGCCGCAGGAGAGGTGCTGCTAAAGCGTAAGTCACATGCATGTCCGTCTTTATGTTTACTGCATGTTGCGCTGCACAACATGGAGCAATGTCGTCGTTATATAAGAAATGTTGTTAAATCTTCTCCAGGGCTTTGAAGTACCTCCAAATTCTGGCAAAAGAAGTATTCAGTCATCCCGGAGATGAATCAGGCTCCCGGTCGGGGGCCAACAGTGATGTCACCCGAACAGGAGCAGTCTCAACGACGGAGCGCAGAAGTCTCAAAGGAAGCAAAGGTACAGTGGATTTCACAACTCAGCACAAACATGTTTGTAGATATGTCGCATAGAAGATAGTCAATGATGAGCTTGGTGGATGTGAAAGTTAGACTGACATTACGATAAAGACAATGGTGTTGTTTTTATTGCATTTCCAAAACTGAGGAGGGCTGAAACTGCCCAAATCAAAAAGAAATAAAGAAACGGCTCAATAAATTGATTAATATTCTATTCAATGCTTACTTCTGTGTTCCTTTCCCTTTGCATTTTGCAAAAGAATACATAAATAAAAGCATGAATGAATGAATGAATAACTAAATAAATACATTTTGGATAAATTGATAAATAAAACAGGAAATCATATGGGAAAGTAAATAGATAGGCCCTAACCCTATAACATCTGCTCAAAGGTAACGTTTAAAGCAGGGTGTCCATTTGGTGTCTTTCCCTGTCTCGGGAAGGGGGAAATTCAGGTTGAATATTATCTGTGTTTATTACCACTGAGGAGAATGTATGATGCCGCTGAGGAATTAATGTTGTTTCATTCACAGCTCACTCCAACTGTTTCTTTTCTATTATTAATCCCGACTCCTGACTGAAGGTGCGCTGTTGGTGTGCTCATGACAGTGTGGCTATTGATAAGATAAGAGGTCATGCTGGTCTCAACATTTCCTCTCATGGTAGTTGTGGGTCAGAGGTCAGGGGCAGGCCAGAGGCAGAGATCATATATATAGCCAGCATGGCTTTCTACTCATTTCAGCCATTGAGTAACCATTACCACTGACTATTTCCAGAATACCTGTAGTTATAAACAGGGTTTGACAATTTATTTTGTTTATTTTACTTGCTCAGTTGTTTTTGTATCATGATATTTATCAATATCTCGCTATAATTTTGGGGAAAAATCAGATGATAAATCAGAGAGCGAGGAAGAAAGCTGGCGAACGTTCCTGAACTTTAAGGAAGATTTTCATCTGCAACGGCGGTAGTTCAACAATGAAGATAACATGCTCCCTCGCTTCTTCAAAATGTCATCGATCTACATTCTTGTTCTAGTTTGTGGCAGAAATTACATAATGTGCTTTTAATAAAAGAACTGACCTTTATAATCCTCCCATGCTTCCAACAGTGAGGATCCCTACTTACTCTGACACGGATCATTCTTCTTTACGTTGCTGCAGGGCGTAAAGGCAAAAAGAGGAAACGTGCTGGCTCTGACGGTGATAATACAGATGATGGAGACTTTGTTCCGGGTGCTGAAGACGAGGCTGAGGAGATGGAAGATGATGGTGAAGAAGAAGGAGAAGCAGAAGACTCGGACTCGGAGTATAAGACAAGAAGAAATTCAGCAGCGTATCACGTCAACAGGACCTGGGTTAGTAGTTTTCTCATCTCTGTTGTATCTCTTTAATATGTATTGACCTGATGGTGTTGACTGGTTACTGGTAATGGCTTGATAGTTATGATCACAGTTTTCTCACTTTCTTAGATATAAGGGATTTGTTGAAAAAAAAAAAAGAAAAAGAAAACGGTTTCTTCAAGACTAAACGTAGATCTTTGCAGAACCTTTATTGAGCAAACTCATCCAAACCCTTCTTTCCTCCTTCAGTCTGGCCCAAATCCCAAAACCTCCAATGGGCTCAACGCAAGCCTCATGAAAATCGTTTGGGAAACCGCTGAGACAAACAAGAAATTGTAAGTATCTTTACTCGTCACCAAGTCTGGTTCTTTCTGTCGCCTGTTTTTTGAAAATGTGAATGAAACGTTTTTTTAAGATTTAAAGCGCAGATCTTCGTTGATTATTGCAAGTCAAGCGTTGTCTTATTTCATTCTGACGAGCAATCATCAGTGCTGAGCGATAGTGAGTGGCATCGCGTTTAACTCGTTAACTCAGCGTTGACATTGTTTCACAAATTCACTGACGCTTTTATACAATGCGTCACTAGAAAAGCATACCACTGGAAAAACCAGGAGTTGGTGTCTAAACTTCGTGTTTCTATTTAGCCCTGGTGTGTGTTTGCGACATATTGTGACGTGTTCACGTGTGTGTTTTCCAGCCGGGAGGAGCACTTCAGCAGCTGGGTGTTCCCAGCGTGGGTCCCCTCCACCAGTGACTGGCATCGTGTACCACAAAGGTACTCACTCAATTACTGACATGCACAGATAACATTGAAGTTATTTGAGTTAACTGTTAAAGATTTGTGTGTCTAATTTGTTATTCAGCGATGTGGAGAAGTACCTGCCTCAGGAGCTTCAGTCAGTTGCGTTCAAAGTGTCCAGACATGGTCTCAGTAAGGAGGAAACGCCTCTGCAAAGACTCGACAGGTGAGACTGAGCAACAGCCAAACTTTAAATTAGATGAAACAAAAATAAATGTACACCATTTAAAGTAACTTAATCACTTTACTAGACTAATGTATTTTTTTTTATAGAAGCCTAAAGAAGATTTTGTTTCAGACTCCTTAGTGTCATATATATTGAAGTAATATTTCATAGTTTATTACTTCAGAATATCCATTTTTTACTCTCCTGTTTTAGATATATTATATCAGCTAAAGCTAAACTGTCCTCCTGCTCAATAAATAACCTACAAATAATAATGCAGTGAGAAATCTGTATATTTTTAGTTGCTTATTGTACAGACTCCAGAGAATGATAGTATTCACATTCTTCCCATTGGTACGTTCATTTTTTGTAATTAAGCTGCCTGTTTTAGTTGTTGTTTGGGTCTTGGTATAGAAGACCAAAACTGCCAAAATCAAGTAAATGAATGGCTTGATAAATAAATCAATCTGCCATTTAATACACCAAAAATAATATAAAAAATAAATGAAGGTGTTAGTTGAATAAATAATCTGATACTTATACTACTAAAATGAATATTTTCTGTATTTATTTGTAACTGTATTTATTTGTAACTGTATCATCTCCTCTTTTTATTGACATTCCCATTCCATTTTCCAACTTATTAACATTTGAATTGTATTATTTTTTTTTACATATTTATACCTCGTGTTTTTTTCCCTTAACAGTTTTTATCCTATTCATTCATTTATTTCTGTATTTTATTTTTACATTTCTTCCTTCAATT
This sequence comes from Spondyliosoma cantharus, assembly GCA_900302685.1. Classification (NCBI taxonomy): domain Eukaryota; kingdom Metazoa; phylum Chordata; class Actinopteri; order Spariformes; family Sparidae; genus Spondyliosoma; species Spondyliosoma cantharus. The sequence continues at coordinate 82,807 of OMLP01012947.1, read as the reverse complement.
CTGATTGATTGTGGAAATAAATCTTGGTCCTGCATGTTTCAGTTCTGCCAAAGGTTTCTCTTAGCTAAGTAATTGCTGTGTTAAAGTGCTAAAAAGCATTGATCCAAATTATGACCCAGGTGATTTTCTTTCGTTTTATGTGGAGAATGTAAAAACAAAAGTGAAAAGATGTTTTGATCTTAGTTCAGTGATCAAGTCTGATTTGGTATTTTGAATTAAAGTCCTTTCTGTGTGTGGAACTGATCAGGCTCACAGCAGTACCTGCTCACCCCGATCGTTGGGACACGGTGCTGTACGCAGGCGGACCAGTCTGGGCCTTGGAGTGGTGTCCTACACCTGATGGTGCTCCAGCGTCTCAGTACATAGCTCTGGCCTGTCATCGAGGGATGGATGACCAGCACAATGTCAACAAGACGTACAGCGAGCCTGGACTCGTTCAGCTGTGGGACGTCAGCAAGCTGGAGTACGACAGCAGGTACAGCTGGAGTGGGCGCACCGGGGTTATTTGAGGATTGATCGTGATATATTTGGGATTATTTTTGCTGCACTGTAGACTCATGCATTCATGTTGAATGGCTGTGTCACTGCCAGAGTTTAGTTTTATTTTTCCAGCACTTTTCTTTATTAGGCAACCCATCATTTTTAGAGATATCTATGTTTTGCCTTTGCAACATTTTGTTTCCCCAGTCTTTGTTTTAGAAGTTACATCTTATGTTGTCCTGTTTATCCCTCTCTGTCTCTGCAGACCAGACTCCCAGCCAGCCCTGGCCTATGGTTTGGCCCAGGACAAAGGCTTCATCTGGCATCTAAAGTGGTGTCCTGCAGGAGGCTGGGAGCCTCCCAGCTGTGGCAGAAAGGTAAAGTGCTGTGTTTTCAAAGTGGGATTCCACAAACATGACTTTTTGATTGATATTACTAACATATGTGGCCTTATAGCTGATACTTTGTGACAATATTAAAACAATGTAAAACTGCTACATCCCCAGGAACCTTTCCTGCCCAGACTGGGTCTTTTGGCAGTTGCAACCTCCACCAGCGTGGTCACCATTTACAGTCTGCCCCACCCTGATGCTCTGGTTTCCAAAAACAAGAAAGACAACAATGGTAAGAACAACCTTTATGAATAGTGCACAACTCTGACTTGAGCAGATTCAGACGCCCATAAAATGAACTGTCTCCGGTGCTCAGCAGAGGGCAGTGTTGTCCTTATAAAGCCTGGAGTCAGTGTAATAATGATTTCTGCTGAAGCCTGAGAGGACACGGGACTGCAGTAAAGCAGCAGATCATGGCAGCATTGTAAAAATTAACAGCTGGACTATGGATTGTTTGTTCGCATGCCGCTAAACTCCACCCAACTGCTGATTAAAATGAGGTTTGCTGCAGCGTGTTACACAGCTTCCCCACTCTATTTCTTCACACACCACTAAAAAGGAAACGGGTGAAAACACCTTAATGAGTTTCTGTATCAGCTCAGACATGCATCCATCTATTGTGTCTTAGAAGAGTGTGCCTCATAGCTCACATCCATGTTGTGACCACTATAAAGCGAGAATAGAGATTGAGATAAGTTGCCTTTACAGGCGTCACAGTCACTTTGAAGCACCCTGAGAGGGATTTGGTGTTATGTGGATCCATATGTTGACTCAGACATTTGGAGTTGCCATGAAACACATCCAATATCCAGTGGCCAGTTACCTTAAATATCTTTTGGGGGAGGCGGAGGAAACACAGTAATAACCAGCAGGAACTCATGATTTTGAAGATGTGCGGGGTCGACTGTAAAATCCAATTTAATCAGTAATACTTGTTCACATCGTTTGATTTTATGCAGATTAAAAAAATTGCTGTCTAGCTCCAGTGGAATTATAGAGGTGGAGGCAATCATTTTATATTGTAAAGAATCTTAATCATGATCTAGCACCATATATCGTTTTACATTTTGGATATCCTTTTATTAAGATAATACATAAGTGTTCTCTTTCCCTGGTTTTACAGTCTGCATTACAGTTGTGTGATGTCATTTTCTGAACTCACCAGACTGTTTTCTTATATTTGTTTTTAACCAACTTCCTCTTATCCACATACCTGAAGATTATTTATCAAAAATCTCATTACCTCCGCCAAGTAGGTTTGGTTGTTTTTTTGGTTGGTTTGTCAGAAGGATTTCACAGAAACTGGTAAATGGATTTCCAAGAAACTAAGATGGGGGGGAAGGTCTCAGCCCAGAACGGACCCCGTTAACTTTTGGTGCGGATCCGAATAAAGGGATGGATCCAGGAATTCTTTCTCATCTTCTTAAACACTGTGAGGTGATAGTGCCTCGGGGGAATAATACATGGACATTGATGACAAAAATCGTTTTTAGGTGGCTGGTATCTTTGTGAGTGAGTATGATTTGATTATGCTCGAGAGGTAAATTAAGGGATGTAAATGCAGATATCGGCCCACATTTCTGCCATTAGCAAGCACTTGATACTGATGTACTTGATACATTTGATACTGGATAAGGCTTGATTTAATTACTGTTGGGCCTTGGCAGAGGCAGTGTCAATCTAGTTGTATTAATAATCTGTGAAATTACAGATGGTCATCCCTACAATTGTCACAGTATCGATATCAAGGTATGTGGTCAAAAATATTGTTACACTTGATTTTGCCGTCCAGGCCCAGCATTCAAGAAGTGATTTTGAGATGATTTCAGAAATATTGAGACATATTGTGTGTCAGGATATAACCTAAAAATACCTCCATATTAATTAATTTAATTATTAGGCAAAATTGCTTCATATTTTAGTCAAAACTAGTACACTGATGTCCAGTCCTCACCGTAGAGAAGCATGAACAAATTAGTGTTTGGAATTATTGATGGACAATATGACTTAAACAATGTATTGATTACCAAAATAGTGGCTGATTAATTTTCTGTTGATCGATTTAATTGCTAAATTGTTCTAGCTCCAGTCTCCTTAGAGTGATTTCAGGTTACAGGCGTTAATACACAACCTGATTAACTCCACAATGAGTATGCAATCAATCACACAGCACCGCATCCATCATATCAGACTCGGACATCATTAACTGGACAGGATCTCAGGACAGCATCCATGAGGACCCTCAGCCTCCTCGTGTGCCTGCCTGTGAATATTTAGAGCTTGAGGGTCTGTCAAACTGTGCAGCTTTAAGAATAGCACTAGTTAACTGCCCCTCTGGAAGACACACACACACACACACACACACACAAACAGAACGCTCTCCAGGAGTGTGAGTATATGCTGACAAAATAGATGCTGGAGCCTGTGGTCTGGTCTATTCAGATCACTGCGTCAGCTGCCTCTGGGGCTCTGCTGATAGAAGACTGTATGAATGAGATTAATGGGGAGCTTATCTGCCACATCCATCATACACAGAAACCTGTGTGTGTGTGTGTGTGTGTGTGTGTGTGTGTGTGTGTGTGTGTGTGTGTGTGTGTGTGTGTGTGTGTGTGTGTGTGTGTTGCACAGTCGTAGAAGCTAATCTGATTGAACACTATACCATTCTGAGATCGTAGCATTTCAGAACAGCGCACACTTCGAAAATGAACTCTCACACACTTTACATTACATCACAGCTGACACAATCTTCATACATCCCATTAAGCCTTGTGTTCTGGAGCATATCTTCTCCGTAGCACAATGTAACCTGAGGGTTGGATGATATTTTTTTTGTGGCAAAGTGATAATGACGCTTCTTCAGTGGAGAATACTCATATTCAACATTTTGTGTGGCTACATAGCACCTCAAATTTGGCAAATTTTATTATTATGTCTTGCCGAATTTAATCTTCTCAAGTATTAAACCACTACATATCTCCAGGGCATCTGTGTGTGGTGTTGCATAGATATCCATTTAAGGCAAAGTTGCCAATTCTTTCAAACTGCACCTTTTTAAACTGGGCCCACAAAACGTGTAAGGCGGCCTATAGCACCATGTATAAACAAGTCAACAGATGCTATAATAGGGTTATGTTAAGCTTGATAGCCTCACCTTCTGCACTTTCTCCAGCGGATTTTGTGGTGGATATGTCAGGGTATGTCAGAGTCTCTTGCTGGATAAGTTGCAAAGCAATCCTTCGTAGCTTCATGTTCATTTGTATTTTCAGACACATTTAAACTTTTGAAAAAGACAATAGCTCCCCTTGTGCCGTGGACATCTTGTTTAAGACCCAGAGTATGAATTTAAAGAAGCTACTAATGGCTTTAGGTTTGTGTTTATTCTGGCGGCACCTTCGGACAAAAGCACTATGAGTACCACCACCTCCTGTCGTAAAGATCCTGATCTGGCTAGCGCGTGCATTAGTTGTTAGAGAACAAATGAAGGAAAGACCCAACATGTTTTTAAGCAATATGATGAGGGTGGAACAAAGTAAACTTCAAACTATAGCTGTTTATACGCCCCAGTTAGCTTACATTTAGCCTACAGCTAACAGATGGTCATGTAGAGGCATCGGTATTAAATTGATTCATGATGTTTCCACTTGAAAACTCCTTGTGGTCATTCCAATTCTTCTTTAACTTGTCTAAAGGTGTATACAATTTTTGATCAAACAATCACATCATTCGTTATTTGCCTATAAATCTATGGAAGGGATCTAAGGGAATAGGCAACACAAAACTCCATTTACTATAATTTAAGGACTCCATTATAGAAGTGCTCAAGCATAGTCATTCATGTGTTAATATGTAATTGAAACACAGTATACTGAATTACAACAGACTCCGCTCCCACTACACTTGGCTTGGTTTCACAATTAAGAAAAAAATCCTGCGCTGTTTGGACATAAAAGGCTGTATAAAAACTGACATTTCCATTCTTTTTCTCCCCTTCTCCCCACTGCTTCATGGCTTCTGGTTTCCATTTTATTTTGTGGCTTCGGGTCATTGGGTCCCGTATCCAGAGAGCTACTCCATCAGCCCCCTGCTTCCGACCATAGGTTATAGTTATTGGATAGAAAGGTTGCAGAGCACTCACATTTGAAGATACCGTCGCCCTAAACACACACACACTTGGCCTAATAGTAAACTTTTGAACAGGGTCTGAATTTGTTATGTTTTCACCAACTGGGTGGTGTAAACACTGCTTCAAGTCTTCCTCCAGACTTCTAGGAATCATATTTCTTGTTGGGAAATATCAAATACCTAATTTTATCTTGGCCAAAAAGTACTTCAGTTAAAATATGTTTAGTCTACTGATTTCAGCCTGTAATATATACAGCATTATTTAATTATGATTATTGTAGGATAGAATGAAGAAACATTTAAGGAACTCGTTGTCCTCCATTACAGCTGCTGCCACATCTTTAAAGTCCGACATGATATAAAGGTAATAAAGTAATAATAATATGTGAATTTTATGTAAATTCCCAAATGAAATCTATGGGATTACATGTGAAACCTGTGTAATTACCTATATTCAACCTATCTAAATTCCTATGTGAAACCTAAGGGATTACATGTGAAACCTAAGGGATTACATTTGAAACCCACATAAAAGCCCATGTGAAACCTATGAGACCACATGTGAAGCACATCAAAAATGTGATCAGTCAACCGTCACATTAATTTTTGTCCACCAGCCTGAAGCAAAATATTCACATAAACAAATCACTTTTCAAATGCAGGTATGATGTGGACATTTCTGTAGGCTTTCAACAAATAATTTGCAATCTGACTTTGCTGTCAGGTGGGATTTTGAGCTGCTGACGTGGAGTTTATTGTGGCTGGAAAATACCTTTCATCATGTTGATGGGCAGACAGGGAAATGTATCTTGAACTGACGGTAGAGAGGCGGGGAAGGGATGGAGAGAGTGAATGTACATTTAACCAAGTGAAAAATAACCATCGAGTTGCTTCATAGCGCCACACTTTTTTTAGCCTGACACGATGAGTGCTAAGTGAATGCAGATTAGCTATCTTACATGACCACGGGTGGAAAGGATTTCCATGAGAGTCGGTATCAGTTAAAAGGGTTAAAGGTGAAATTG